>RJWT010001874.1:8301-44604 GCA_004365215.1 Cuniculus paca | reverse complement strand
TCTATATGCCTCACTTATTTGAATGTCATATTTTTTTTTTATGCTTGGGAAGTTTTCATAAATTATATCTGTAAATAAGGTCCTGATGTCATTTGTCTTGACACCTGCTTCTTCACTCACATTTTTAATTCTTAAATTATGCATCTTTGAGTTGTCCACCAGCTGTTGAATTGTTACTTCCTGAGACCTTGTTACTTTTAAGAGATCTTTCCTTTCACGATCATAGGCTGCAGTCCTGTCTTCAAGCTTTGAAAGTCTTTCTTTAGTTTCCTTCATGTCAACATGCCAGCTATCGAATGAATTTTTAATTTTCTGGATATCTCTTTGAATCTGTTTCATACATTCTAAATCTCTCTTATGCTGTTCATTCATGGTTTCCTCATTTTCCTATGCTCCTCTATTTTTTTACCTGTGTCTTCTTTAGAGATACTTAGTATTTCTTTTATTATGGTTTTCATTTCTTCTTTTACCTGGGATAGAATTTCTGTTCTGATTTCTTTTATAGCTTCCTGAGGTTGTTTCTTCACTTCAGTTGACATCACTTCAGACATTTCAGGTGTGCAATTCTTGGTCTCCATGTTTTCCTCTTGTGGAATTGCGCTGCTTGGGTTGGACACCACAGATTGCCCTCTCCCTCTTTGTCTTGGCATATTCTTGATTTCTTCCACCCCTGAGTAGTGTGGTCCCAGGCACCCCAGCACTGGCCACAGCTTCTCTGAAGCTAGGCTGCTTGTCTTTTCTAGGCAGTGCTGGCTACGTATATCTGATGTTGCGTACCTGTGTCTCTGCACTGAGCTGGGCACCAAGCCACCCAGGGTTTGCACAGGAGCAGACCTGGTCAGGTCCTGCAAATCTAAGCTGTTTTGCAATATTGCCTGAAACGTGCACGGGAGCCAATCTCCAACCAATCATCTTCCATGGGTCTGCCCTGAGCTCCCAAATGACTGGTTTTTTTTTTTTTTCTGGCTTCTTTCCAATCAACTTCCACGGGTCTGCCCACAACCTGGAGCTCCCAAATGACTGGTTTTTCTGACTTCCTTCCAAGCAACTTCCGTGGGTCCGCCCACAACCTGGTGCTGACGCCAGAAGTGGTTCACAGTCTTGGCCCCAGGGGGAACCTGCCTGACTCCAAGATGAGGCCCAGCTGATCACTCTCTCCTGTGGGGCAGTGGTGGGGGGGTGGAATTCCAAGCACTCACCAGCAGCCAGTGCAGATCTCTGCATCCGCCACTCTCCTTCACCCGCGCACCTCTCCATAGAGACCTCTGGGGTCCACCACAGCTGCGACCATGACCACAACCGTGACCGCGTGTCTCCAGGCTCAGCAGATCTTCTGGCAGGGTGAATCCGGCTCCAGGCTGAGGTACTGCCAGCCACCACCTTTTTCTTTGTTTAAATTCTTTTTACTCTCCTTGTGGGCTTCAATTCATATTTTAGATTCTTCCTGGGTCCAGAGGACCCACTTCCTTCCTTCTTGTCCTCTCCATGATGTTATATTCCAGCATCTGAACTGTTTCTCTCAGAGAGACTGTTTACTCTGCTGCTTACTGTTCCACCATCTTTAGCTCCTCTTATTCACTTTCTTTAAATGAATCTAGAGCTTATTGCCCAAAATTGTAAAAGCTTAATATTGGTAAAACATAAAAGTTGGAAAAAGAAAAAAGAAAAAAAGAAATGAAGAAGTGGTCTTAAGAAGTGCCCTTAAGAAAAGACAAGGGAAAGTATGGTCTGCACATGTGATGAACCTCTGCAAGGGTGAGAAGACAGTGCTCACAAGGCCAATGGCCATATCTTTTGTATGTTCCTTGTGACATCAGATCTGCCCATCCCGCATACTGTCCTGAAGTGTCTATGCATGTATCCAGGTCATTATGGGTAGGTCTTTGTGATGGTTGATTGTTTGTGTCAGTTTGAATAAGAGAAGATTAACTAAATTGACCAGTGATTCCACATCCTAGGGTGTGGAAGACCCACCCTGTGGTGGCTTGTCACCTGGATGATATAAAGGGGAAGTAAAGAACAAGTCTGCTGCTCTTTCTTTGGAGGAGCCCCAGTCTTTGCCTTCACCTTGGATGTCATCTCTTGGCTTCCAGCATAGACTCTTAAGCTTCTGGCACGGATTCTTCAACTTTCCAGTGCAGGCTCTTCAGTCTTCCGTTGAAGATCTATTGGCCTCCTGATACAGAGTCCCACGGGACACTACAGTGAGCTCCAGACCTTTGATTGAATCTTTTGGTCTTCAGTGTGCAGACAGGTTCTTTGTACTCCTCCTTATCTGACTCTGTGAGTGGTCATTGTAAGCCAATATCATAAATTCTTATATATTTGCATATCTTGTGTTGTATCTGTTTCTCTGGTAAACATTGACTGATACAGTCTCTTTGATTGATGAATCATGCCAGACTGTCTGACCAGTAGTTTCCCATGCCCTAATCTCCTGACTGATTTTCCCATAAGACACATAAATCTTTATAATTCTTTATGGGCTGTTGTGGGAGTGGAGATATCTGTCTTCATATAGCTACTTCCTGTGGGAAGAGGCTGTGGGCACTACCTATGGGAATTTACTTGCACTCTGGCTACCTTAGGATAGATAGTATGGCTCACTGACTGGACTCAGGAAAACCTATCATTAGCCAATGAGAAAATAGAATCTGTACCTAGAGAACTGTTGAGCTGCCTGTTTAATGTTAGGAGAGTAACTTTACTAGTAGATTGAGGATTAAGAACCCAAATGTGAGGAAGTGTAGATAAGATTTCTATACTTCTTGTTGAGGCAAAAAGGGATATTAGCTAGGCTACCAGTGCCTGATTATAGTGATTCTACTTGTCTGTCCTCAAGCCAGAACTGAGGGCTTGTGTTTTGAAGAGGAACCTAGGGTCTTCTTATGGTTTATAAACGTAGCTTTCTTCTTTTGTGTGGTCTTTTGCTGAGATAATTCAGACAAAATTGGCTTTATTCTAGAAAGATGAACCCATCTATTTTTCTCTGCCACCTTTAGTGTGGTGGGTGTGGCAATGATCATGAGTCTCTTTTATTTTTGTTTTAATTGATCTACAGAGGTTCTTCTTTCCTAGTTTTAATGAGCACTTGGTCTCCAGGACTGACACTAAGTGGTTCTCATGTACCAGGATCTTTCAGGACTTTGTTTTCAATATAGTAGTTGAATAACTTGTTTTACAGTACTTGGGTTAGATTGATAAAATATTGTAAGAGTCTCATGATCTCTGAGTCTATCACCATATCAGAATACAGAAACCCTCCTATGTAACATCATTTAACCCATATTTAGGGGTGTTTTGAAACCTTTTGAGGGTTATTAGCAATAATCAGTTCCAAGATTCAGACATTCCTTCATAAAAATTTGCCAGAGCTCACTTCAGGGTTTGGTCGGTTATCTTAACCTTTCCGGAGAACTGAGGCCTCTGTGCATTTTGGAGATGATACTTATTCCTATAGCCTTTGCAACTCATGAGTTATTTGAAAGGTAAAGTAAGACCCATGGTTACTCTGAAGGGACTGGGGTAGTCCAAACCTGAAAACGATTTCATTGACAAGCACCTTGACTACTCTGTAGCCTTTTCTGAGTGAGTAGTGAAGGTCTCAATCCATCCCATGAAGGTGCCAATTAGGACCAATACTTGTTTAAATCCCCCACATGGTGGCATGTTGGCAATGTCTAATTACCAGTGATCTCCAGACTGTAACCCTCTCCACTGTATAGTTTCTAACATGGGAAGTGAATTAGGCTCGCCAGGTTTCTTATAGGCACAGAGAGGGCAAGATTTGCAGGCCTGTCAGGTGGTCACCACTAGGCCTAGCCTCTGAAAATTTGAGTGACCATTTCCAGTGTAGCATCTCTTCCCATATGGACAGAATCATGAAGGATTTTTATAACCATCCACTGTGTCTCCCCCTATGTAAAAACTGGTTTGTTTTCTAAGTACAACCTTTTTTCATTTGCCCTTGTCCATTTATCTTCTTGGTGGGGTATAGACTTGTTCTAATAGTTCTTTAGGAGCTAGGTACTAGGCTAGTGTCTTGGGGGGCTGCAAGGCTTTATCAGCCTTTTTTTATCAGCCTTCTTTATCAGCCTTTTGACTTCTCAAAGAAACTTTAGATGCATCTCTTTGGTACTTTTTTCAATTAATAACAGTGCTAAAGAGGATATACACTCTCCAGGAATTACAGAATTTCTTGTATGTGCTTTATAAATGAATATTTACAAGTTAGCAAGCCCTTTTCTACCCAGATTGCTGCATGGTCATATATAGCAGCATAAAGTCATGCTTGGGGTTGGTGTATTTAGCTTTTACCTTCTAATATCAATGCCCAAATAAGGGCTACAAAGTCTGCTTTTGGAGAGGAGATCACAGGAAGAAAGTGTTTAGCCTCAATAACATGTTGTGAACTGATAATTGTGTAACCCTCCTTTTGATATCTTTCTTGGACAAAGCTACACCAATTAGAGAACCACACTCTGTAAGGTCTTACATAGGAAATCACTCGTTCATAGGAGTGGCTAACTTCTAGCCTACAGGCATCAATGAGTTAGGATTAAGAGCAGTGCAACTCTTTATGGTAACCTCAGGGGTATCTAAAACCATGGCATGATGCTTGGTAAGCCACTCCTCTGTCAACTACAAGTAAACTTTTGTCTTGAGTAGCCCTGATTTGATGAAGAGTGAAGACTTCTAGTTTTCATTCCAAAATTAGTTTTGGGGCTTCTTTTGATAGCATAGCTGCAGCCGCTATTGCCCTCAGGCAGGATGGCCATCCAACAGTCAATCTTCTAATTTTTTGGAAAAGTAAGTCACTGGCCAAAGTTCTTATCCCAGCCCTTGTGTCAAGATAATCAAGGTAATTCCTCTCTTTTCTGATGTGTAGAGTGAGCAAGGTTTTTTTTTTTTTTTTTTGAGTCAAGAATTCCTAATTCTGGAAACTAAATGAGGATATTTTGTATTTCTCAAAAAGCATTATCAGTCAATTTTGTCCATTCTAGAGGTACAGACTCAGGGCCTTTGATAACCACATATAAAGGCTTTGCTATTAGTTCCAAAATTAGGGATTCAAATTGAGTAGAAGATGGTCATTTTCAAGAGGAATGAAGCTGTCGTTTGGTGGCAGGGCTCCCAGATTTCAGCCTGGATCTGACCACTGCACAGCTTTTACTTTTTGTGTTCAAGAATGTATTTCAAGTTTTGGACATTTTGGACAGACATCTGAAATTTTTCCTTTGACGTTTTCTCTGTTTTATCTAGAAAATCGATGGTGTAGATAGTATTATGATTGGATACATACCAAGTTAAGCTGCAAATTAGAATAACATCACATGCTGTGGGATGTTTCCTTGTTTAAATCCTAAGTTCCTTATGTCCTTTTCCAATGCCATGCAAAAAGGTGAGGGCTATCTCTAAAGACCTTGAGAGTACTATCCAAGTATATTGATAATTTTCCCTTGAAATGAGATTTTTACCATTCAAAAACAAACAAACAAACAAACAAACACCAGAAAAACAGGAACAATGACTTTGAGGTGGAGTAGAATTCAAAAGAAAGCATCCCTGAAGTCTAAGATTGAGAAGTAATTTGTTTCCCCTGAAATCTGGGAAAGAATCATATATGGATCTGTCCCCAGAGAGTGGTTTAAGATTACAGCCTCATTAAAGAGGCAAATGTCTTATAGCCTCCAATATTGTCCTGAAGGTTTTACTATGAGGAGAATGGGAGCATTGCAAGGAAACTGGCAAGACTGCAGAAGACCGTATTTGAGAAATCTGTGTATGAAAGGTTGAAGGCCTTTCTGGGTCTCCTCTTTGATTAGATATTGTTTTCAATTGGAAAGTTTGCTGGGGTCTTTTAGTTTAGAACTACTGGCAGTGATGAATTTGCCTTCCCAGGTATTCCATTACACCATGAGGCAGGATTAATCTGTTGGCTTATCAGGTCAGGGAGATCTAACGTAGTCCCAAAAGGTAAAATCTACTTTGGCCTTTGGCAGTATTTGAAAATTTCCCCAATTTTGCAAGTAAATATCTTCCTAGCAAGGAAGCAGCATATAAAGGGATGATCAAAATCTCATGGTTACAAGTTTTTCCTTAGAATTGGCATGTCAAATCAGCATTAAAAAAGCTCTGACAAGAGGGCCCCTTCACCCTGAATATAGCTCTAGAAAAAGGTTTCCACAGAAGGAAGTTGCAATATAATGAGCCACCCCTCAGTAATTGGGTTGTCTCACCTATGACATCCAGCCACCCAGGATTCCTCACAGTAGACAGAGATATCCATGGCCAGGGGTATCGTAAGTTACCTCAGGAATCTTCAGTCTTCATCAGAGTGGAAGATGGTGGTTTTGGCTGATCTAGCTACCATCTGAAGTGGAAACAGTCACTGTCACAGTGTCATGAGTCAGAAACACCTGCAATCTGACACATGGATGAAAGCCTGGGAGCTGGCTTGCGTGAATCATGTAGCCAGTATCCTGTCTTCTTGCATTTAAAGGAAGAACACTTTTCTCAATTCTCATTGCATTTTGCCTTCGACAACTTGTGTGTGTTTAATGCATCGTAAACTGTAGTAGATATAATCTTTGCCCTTCTGCTTTCACTCTTACCTGAATCCTGATTGTTGAACACAAAAAATCCTTGTCCAGCAATTGGGTGGTAGGGGGCCATGGCCCATGTGAAGCTTTTGTAATTTGTGTCAAATATCAGGGTCTGATTGATTAATAAATGATATTCCATCAATTCTTGCCCTCCCTGGAAGATGTATTTAGGTTTGCATATTTATGAAAGTCTTCTACTAACCAGCTATGAAAGACACCTGGAAATTCTTCTTTGACTTGTATGACCTCTCTCACCTTTTCATAATTTTCAGCTTTCTTAATGTACCTTTTCATTCCCATGATAAGACCAGCTATTGTGTCACACATCATCCTTATCTTCTGTTAGTATTATACTCCCATTGTGGTTCTGTCAAAGGGATAAACACAAGGTGTTACCTCCAGGGTGTACTCAATCTCTGCCTGCAGTATATTGTTCATCTCCATATCTCCTAGTTCTTTGTTTTTCATTTGAGTTAGAGAAAGTGATCAAAATGAATTGAACACCTTGGGACAGTAGGTCAAAAGCAAGGGTCAAAGTTTTAAACCCATCTGCAAACCTTCTCTAAAAGTCGGCCTAACCATTCTTTCCATTGTTGGATATCTGCCACTGAAAGAGGGACCTGGATTCAAGTCTCTCCTTACAAGACCTCTCTCAGAGTCAGAATGAGTCATGAGTTAGAGGAATAAGAAATCTAACAAACATGTTGAGAATGTTAGAGAAAACTGAGTTCATCTGGGGCAGACTGTGAAGGAGTTCCTATATCACTTTAAGAGAAGGGGACTGGTTTACTAGTTTGACAATTATAAGGAGGAGGTTGAGACCTCCCAGTATGGCTGCTCTCATTAAACAGGTGGGAGATACCTACATCCCCCTGAGAGACAGATGGGGATCTGATCATCTATTATATCATCTTCTTTTTCCTTGGGAGCCCTTATAAGTATCATACTTTCTTTACTTTTGCAGAGATAAAAATCCACAAAACCTGAACATAAGAAATTTTATACCATTGTCTATGTTTTTTTGTAGAAACGATTTAACTGAAAAATAGTATTGTAATTAAAACTGCCATTCTCTACCCATCTTTTGACATTTGATACTGGACCCAAACTGTACTGCAATAGTACATAAGTCATTCTTTTTTCACATTGGCAGGGTTAAATTGTCCCAATTTTTGAAGGCTACAGCCTAATAGTGAGCTTGCTAGGGTCTGTGGAGGGCTTTTTATGGCAGTTCCCATGGCACACCTTGAGGTAGAGAGAGACAGAGACAGACAGACAGAACGAACTAGGTTTGGAGTCCGTCAGAGGGTGTCTACTGCAAAAGGAGTAAGATCTGTTGCTTTTACAATTATCCCTTTTGAGACTCAAGTACTACCAAGCAGATGTCTTTGCTCAGAGCTGTGGACCCAGCACCTTCTCAGAAGAGTAGAGCCCCCAGAGGATCCCTTAGACAGTACCCTCTTAAGAGATCAGGTTAGACATCCCCAAACAGAACTAAGATGCTTGAGAAGCAATACCTCTTCTTAACTTTGTTTAAGGCAATGCAGATCTCTTTGTTTCTGAGAAGAGAAGGAAACAACTTAAAAAGGAATTACTTGGATTTTTCAGAGAAGCACTCTAACCTGAATCCCACATGCTCCCTGGTAAAGGATGCTTTAGCTTTTATTTACAACTTTGAGAATGCTAAGATTTAGTCAAAAGATTTTATGTTCTCCAGCCACAATTCATGCTCATTCACAAGACGTACAAGGTCCCCAAAGCTGAAACAACCTGGGTGTCTTGGAACCCCAGTGTTCAAACCTCTTCTATTTTGTGATTGTCTCCTCTGGTCATACTTATGCTGATCACCATGTGTCTTGCTAAATAGACTACATTTGTTGTATAAGATTTAAAATTTAGGAGAATCTGTAGGATCCATAGCAACAAAGAGCTTTTTGTACATGTATAAGTAGACCATGACACTACATACAATGAGATAAGCACAAATGAGAGAAATTTTTTCTGGGATCAAGAGAGCTCAGAGATAAAATGAAGCATGTAGCATTAAAAGTAACTATAACAAAGAAAGAGTTCCTCACATAGCTATCACTGCACAGGGAGCCCCTATGCAACCTGGGAAAGATTAGAAGCCCAGGCAAACTATGCCACCGCTGAACTTACAAGAAAGACAGAATGCAAGGTAACATCAACATACATGCACATGAAGAACAAATTAATTTTGGATTAAGGAGAAGAATAGGTTAAAATGATGTCTGTTAACTTATATTGTAAACTAGCATCTGCTAATAGAGCAAATGTTCTGAAATACTTTGATAGGGTTATTACTAAAATAACAGTCCCAGGAAACCTATTTGAATTGGAGACCTGATCATGTTCCTCAGGATGGAAAGTACTTGTGAACAAGAAAGGAGAGCAGGGAATGGCTGCTGATACAATGAGATGGATTAGAACAGTGTGATTGTGGACTTTCTCCCTTTTCTGGTTCTACATTCACTTTACACAGTTTCAAAACATGAACAGCTATTAGCCACTACTGTCCAAAAGGTGGACAAATATGATTTTAAAGAATTTTTCATTTTTCCCACTGCTAAAGAATAAAATAACAACTAATCTAAGATGTTCTTAGAATAAGACCTCTAAAAACACATCCAGGAATTTCCTTGGCCATTAAGGAATTTCATACCTCTTTTTTTCAACCTTTCTTTAAGAAATTTCTGAACCATGTGCATTATTGCCATTTACCTTGTCTAATAAAACACAAGGATGATTAGAAAACATGCAAATCATAATATTTCTCCCTCACTATCAAGAGAGAAAATTTAAATTTAAAGTCTTAATTTCAGTTTTATTATATTGTACCTTAGTACTTTATTATATTGTACAGTAGAATAACATGGTTGTACAATTATCTCATTCAGTTTTGAAAATGTAAAATACTTGCAAATTCATAAGAATCTCTACCCAGATTAGAAGAGTAAACACAATATAACCAATTTCTTAATAAGTAATGTTATATACATTTTCACTTCATCAGAAGCATCTGATTATTTACAGCTAATTTATAATAAACATTTCAATAGATTTTACATAGATATTTCTACATGTAAAATAACTATTTTATTTTTAGTAGCAAAACAAATTAAATTTTGAAATTTGAGACCACCTAAATTAAACATTTACTTTAATCTTTTTACGTAAAATTTTAGGTAAAATCTTTACATAATCTCATGTATGCAAACATTATACAAATCTTTCTCCCCCAGAACATACCTTTCTTAACTAGGAAACAAGTCTAAATCTCAGTGAAAGGCAAGAGCTCTCCCAATTGCCAAAGAAAGGGAGAGTGACAGAAAGTGACAGAGCAGCCCTGTACCTCAGGAACTGATGGCTCCCTGAGGAGTGACAAGGTCTGAGCTTGCGGTGCCTGGCAGCCTTCAGCTGCTGAAATGTATTTCAACACAGGAGCTATATGGGGCTTTTAAACATGGGGTCAATGAGGTAAGTTGGGTGAGAACCCTGAGCAGTCAGTCAGAGTGCTTGAGGTTCTGGGACCAGAGAGGAGGTAGGGGAGGGGAGGACTTTCCCCCCTCCAGTACCACTGAGGGCTCAGGAGCAGGGCCATCGTCATCCAGTCATCCCCACCACACAAGGGCCGGCCACTGCTTGGCCATGCTGGTGCACACCATGGTGACAATCTGGCGGGTATCCTGACTCTCGCCTCCACTAATTTTTCTTACCTCCTGGCTGGTTTTACCAGAACTGTTGCAGGATACTGTGGGGTATAATGGTCCTTTCCAGGCTCTTATTTTCCTGTTCAAAAAATTGGACTGGACAACCAAAGAACGTAAAAGCTTATCATTTTTAGTTCAAAGAGGAAGAAAAAGAAGTGAAGAAGTAACCTGAAGAAAAAGGAAAATATTCCCTACATGCAGAACGAGCCACTGCAAGAGCAAGAGGACAATACCCATGAGGTTAGTAGCTGCCACCTTCTGAGGTCAGATCTGGACCATCCCACCCATGGCCCTGAAACTTCTTTGTGCCGGCACCCCAGCAAACAATGTCTCCATGATTGACAGATCACACCAGTTTGTCCTGCCAGTTGATATGCCCTAGTCTCCTGCCTCAGTTTCCCCAGTGTGACTGGGTTGGGTACATGTTTCCATAAATTGAGCCTCAGCTCAATCCTTCACTGTGGGCCATCTCCCTGGGTTAAGCACTTAGAGCTCAGACTCAGGACTCTTCCTTCCCAGTATTGGTGAGCCATCATGCACCAATTACATCCCATTGCTGCAAGTTAATACCTACTTGTTGACACCCAGACCATGGATGAACTCATTTTCGGCTCCAACCCTGATCACTTCTAAGAAAAACACCCATGCGGAACATTTTAATGAGTATTGCATCAGATTTTCTGATGCTGGGTCAAAGTACCCCAAAACCACAAATACTCCTCAACCACAAGAGATCTAATCTGGCTCTCACTTTTATGAGATTTGGTTCCAAAATGTCTGGGTCCTATCCAAGGCAGAAACTACACGGTAGAATGTTGAAGAGGAGGAAAGCTTTTCACCTCGTGGCAACCAGGACACAGAGAGAGAACAGAACAGCCAACCAAGGAAATACAGCTTGAAAAGGTGTGTGCCCAGTGACACACCCGTTCCAAACAGGCCCCGACTCCTAACAGCACATTTAGCTATGAGCTCATCTGTGTATTAATTCAGTAATAAGTGCCACATGATCCAGGCAGCCTCCAAAAGCCCTACCACTGAATACATGAGTTTTTGGGGTTGCATTTCATTTCAGATATAAAACATAACAAATATTCTGTCTGGAGTCTCTCAGAGAGAGAGAGAGAGAGAGAGTTTTAAACAGAAGGGGCCTGTTCCTGAGGTAGTAGTGTTTTAGTCATATTTCCAACTGTATAATAAAATACCTGACATAATTAGTTAAAAAGAAGAAAAACTTTTTTTCTTTCCTCACAGTTTTAGAGATCTGAGCCTATGATCACTAGACTTTGGGTCTGTGTAAGGTAGCAGGTCAATTTGGGAGCATTTGACAGAGAATCTAAAGAGCTGGGCCAGGGATCTAGCTCAGCGGCCTAAGCGCCTGCCTGGCAAGCTCCAGGTGGTGAGTTCAATCCCTGGTGCTGCAAAAAAAAAAAAAAAAAAAAAAAAAAGAGCTGAAGTTAAACTCCAATCAGAGTCTGAAGGAAAAAGAATGAAGACAGATAATGATGCAAGTTTTAGCTTGAATGTAAATGAAGACTCTTTCCCTGATAAAAAGCTATCAGGTAGAGATAACAAATTCTTTTTGCTGAGACTTTTCTTCCATCTGGGCCTTCAATGGGTTGAATGAGACTCAAACTGGTGAAGGCAATGTGTTATACTCAGTCTACTGATTTAATAATTTATCTCACCCAGGCACACCCTCACAGACACATCCAAAATTGCATGGCACAGTCAATTTAACACATGCAAATAATAATAAAATAAAACAGTAATATATTTCTGTTTACGATGATATAATTATACTCCATACATCTTAAAATACACAAAGCCCTTTCCTTAAAGAAAATATAAAATTTTTTGATAATCACATTGGTGGAATTATAACTTAAATATTATGATATAAAACTAATATTGTTAATAGTATGAATTTTATATAACATAAAAAAGGATAAAAATGAAAAGTACTTATGTACTCATTGTGTTTCCAATATATTAGCCTGCAAGCATTTATTTTTCTATTAACAATGAAACAAATAGAGGTGTATAAGGAATAAATTGCCACTCCTAGAATTATACAGGGTACTTGAAAACATTTTGACTTATACGATTCACAAAATGATCAATTTATTTGATACATCTAAAACATATCGAATACATAGTCAACATAAACCTTATTACGTGTGCAACTCATCTTTATTTTGTTTAGCTTATTCTATTTTAGAAAAAAAATTCCTTTTTTTGAGATTTAACATTGTTGAGCATTACAGGATCCTCTTCACAAGCTCAGTGGTTACCCTGACTGAACTGGCTGCCCTTTGGCCTGATCTTGGGAAATAGAAAAAGATTCTGTGCTTCCATGTAAACCAGTTAGTGTATACTGTCAAGAAATACCAGGAGGGATTTTCAATATGGATACAACCAAATTCTTTCATGCTTGGTGGCTGATGTGGTTGTATTCAACTCAGTTTTTAACATGGAGTCATTTCTCACTTCTATTGAAAAATCTGTTTTATGAAGCTGATTCCTGATCACAGACCCAAGGATCTGGAAAGCATCATCAGATCCAACTGCCAGGTTATTTACTTTCCCATCCAGTGTCCTAATGTGAGCAGGTCAGTGTCTTTGACTCTCTTCTCAATTTTGTGTGATAAATTACTTCTCAGATATATAAAAGTTGGTGTTCTTGCCAATTGTAACTTTTCAGCATCAGTATGGTTAATTAGAGAATTGAGTTCTATCTCACCAGGCTGTGATTTAGAAAGATTTTAAATAATTGTGTGTCCAGATTATCACTGAGTGATTGGTACAGACACTGCACTCTTCCTTTCTTTACTTATACATGTTTGTCCTTGTACACTACTTTGGCTTTCAGCACTTATTTGTGCTGTTGTTGTTATGGAAATTATTCTCAAGCATATTTCTCAACTTTTCATTCAGTTTAACCCCAATGGTTCAGAATATTTTAAAGAAAAACCTTTAAAGCTTTCTCACTGAAGCCAAATCTTAGGTGGTGCACATTTATTATTCTGGCTGCTCAGGAGGCTGAGATAAAGGTATGACATGTTCAAAGCAGGCCTTAACATTAAAGCATTCATCTCAAATATTCCTTAGAAAAGCTCATGTGATCATAGGTGCAGCTTTGGAAGATAACCAGATCATGTTCGGCTACACTCATCAATAAACAAATCCATTGAGTTCAAGGCTTAACGTGCTGTTAGGATGCGGGGTCTGCTCAGTAGACAAGGGCTAGGGGGTGTGGCCTGGATGGGCATGCTTCTCCCCTCTCGTCTGCTCCCTTCCTTCGCTCCTTCATAGCTGCCACAAGATGAGTGGGTGTCCTCCGCCCAGACCCTTCAGCTATGTCATTCTCGCTTTAGAACCAGACAACCACTGACTGAAGTCATGAGCCAAAATAAACTTCTCCTCTTTTAGGTTGCAGTTATCAAGTATTATTTCCCAGTGATAAGAAAGTTGCTAAGACCCTAGGCAAATTAGCTAGATTCTGTGACTACGCACAATTTAAAAAGGGCTTGTGCTGTAACTCGGTGGTAGAGTGCTTGCCTAGCATGTGTGAGGCTCTGAATTCAATGCCCAGTACTGCAAATCATTCTTTTCTGATAGCTGGCAGCTTCTTTTGGCTATCAGAACTTCCTACATGTGAAACAACATTGTAAGCTCAATTTAACAGCTGTGTTTGCATTAGATGTATAAATTTGGCTCCCTTGAATACTGTTTTTAAAAGTTTTCTTTTCAATCAATGTGGTGTGAAAATCTTGAGGGTCATGGCAATTTCCTTGTCAGCTGCTCTCATCCTACGTTCACAAAAAGATCCCTCCGGGAGACTGAGGGTGAAAGCAATACAACGAAGACGTGTGTAGCACCCATTGCTTTGATAAAGTTTTCACCAAGTTCAATGGCTTTTTGTTCTCTCATTATGATTTTGATCTTCCTCCTGAATAATCCAGATGTACATCAGCTATATGCGCTTAAGCAAAACTCTGGTACCATACTATGTGGAATATTACACTGAAACAAAAAGAAATTACTGATGATGCAACAATGTCTCTAAATCTCACAACTTTATGGTTATTAAAAAAGTAAATTCTTCCAAAAAATGAAACAAAAAAACATAGACACTGTGATTTTTTTTTCTGGAACTTTCTGAAAATAAAAATATGTAAATGGAGACCTGCTAACACATTAGGGTTAATTAGGAATTAATGTGAGTATAAAACTTGGAGGGAAGTCTGCTGTGTGTAAGTCTCCAACCGGCTCTGGCTCTCTCAGTCCCCAGCCTACTTGCCAGCAGTAGCACTACTCTCTGCAGGGACTCAGCTCAGCACTGAGGCTGTCATTTGCAAGCACAGGAAAGGAGATAAGACAGGACAAGGAAGTTTTCAGGTCCTGGGGACATCTGGAGACACCCAAGAATTCACAGCAGACACTTCAAAGGACTGTGCCCACTGAGACGCAAGATTGCCAGAAAATTTTAACCACAGATGTTTATTGTGATCTTCCCACCTAATGTCACCTGTCTTCTCTATCCCTATAAAAGGGATTCACTTCTCTTTTTTCAGGGCAGAAGGTCTTATCGCACTCCCTACTGAACCCAGGCACTATAAATTCCACACCATGTTGCGTTTACACAAGCCCAGTGGTTTCTGCTGCTTATATATGTTACACTGTGACTATAAAAAGGTAAGTGAAAGTTGTTAGTGATGTTGTAAATGTGGATCTTGCACTATGTCAAGGTAATATTAAAGTTCTGTTTTATACCAGAGTTTTGGATTGAAGAGACTGCATAATTAGTATATTCTATATCTGGACTTTATTTCTTAAAACAACTTATGTATCTCAGATTATTTTGACACAGTAAGCTTCAATAATAAATGATAAATATATGTGCATATATACCTGCATATATCTTTCAATAAAACTTTATCAAATCAAGCTAAGTAATATACAAAAGTTACTAAATGCAAAACAAATGCTCACTTTTCCAGAAATTAAAGACTCATTGACTATTTTAAAATTTGCCATAATTTGCCATACTAAGAAAACAATAGATGAAGAAAAATAGAAAAAACATGAATTCCAATTACCATGTATACTAGGCAGAAAAGAATGTCCACATGCTGAGAAAGGAATTCTACATAGTAGCTTACAGCCAGGAGTACACGTACCAGGAAATGACTGCTTCTTGGGACCTAGAAGGTGAAATAATACTCACTCTCCACACTCAAGCACTTTCTTAGGTGTGGCCTGGAAGCCTAGAGATGACACTCTGAGCTTAGGTAACATCAGGAAAGACCCAGCCAATGAGAACACTGCCTCGCGGAACTACGCATGGTAGAGGAATGAGGAAAGAGGCTAAATTGGGAAGCCCAGAACCGCCTGCTCCTTAGGGAGCCATCCCCTCTTTGAGCAGTGGAGAGATCTGTCAACTCTCTGGTAGAACCACCACCAGGGATCCCGCTTTCTGGCCTCTTCTATGGGATCATCTCACCTGGAATTGAAAACACCTGCTTCGGGTGAGTTGCAGGTTAGCAATTGGTTATAGGTTCTGTATTTCTCTTTCTTCATATTCTCTGCTCATTTTTTTCTGTTAGGTTATTTCCTATATTGATTTGAAGAAACTTCAAAGATGTGTGAATAATTTCTCCTTTTTTGTGATTTCTTTGATAAATATTTGTTTCCTAGTCTACTTTTTTGTCTCTTTTAAATAAATTGTGCTTTATGTATTGATTTAAAAGTATACAATTGCTTTCAAAAAAGACAACAAATATAAGATAAACATAAAAACCCAGATCAAATAGAAAGTCATACAAATAGACACACTAGCCTAGTATTGATGCAACACTGAAACTATATTAATTTGACACTATTCAACTTTTATTTTCTAGCTATTTCTTGCTATCACATATAATTCAACTGATTTTATAAGTTAATATCTTATCCAGTAACTTGCTTAATTCAGTGATCAATGGCAATAATTTGGGGGTTGGATTATTTGTTTGTATAACACATATAGTGAGAGATTAGTTAATTTTTTATTCTTTGTTGCTATTTTATTTTTGTGACTACATTCTATGTATAATACCAGAGATAGTGAGTGAAGGCATCCTTTATATAGTCAATTCCCAGGAACTGAATGCTTTCAAGAATCTCATATTGCGCTTTCTGTTATAATATCATTTTATGCAAAAATCAGATAAATTATTTTTGTCCATTCTTCTACAACATGTTAATAACTAGATAAATTTTATCAAAGGCTTACTATCATTTAATCTAAATGATCGTTGATTTTCTTGTAATTTTAACCAAACTGCATGTTTTATAAGGCTTTTTTATGAGACATTCCTACATATCCCACGTTATTGATCTATTGTGTTTTTATTTGTATTTTGATTTATATAACAACATTTACTTCATATATTTGTCCAAAAATGGTGACAATAGTTTACTTAGTAATATTGTCATTTACTTGTGCCAGCAAGGTAGTCATGCCTTCATGTAAACAACTGAAAATATCCCATGCTTGCCGGCATGATGGCACATGCCTGTTATACCAGCACTCAGGAGTCTGAGGCAGGAGGATTACAGGAAGTTTGAGGCCAACTTGAGCTACATAAGCAAGTTCAAGGCCAGCCTGCACTAAATGACAAGACCCTGTCTCAAACAAAACAAAACAAAACAAAACAAAACAAAACAAAACACAAATCTCATGCTCATTTCCACATTGGGGAAACTTGGTATATTTAAGTGGTTTGTTTCCACCTCGTAAATTGGAAAAAATTAATAATTCTATGTGTAAAATTTTGCTTGCTGAAAGTTTTTATTTGGTGGTTTTCTGGTTTGATTTTTCAAAAATCAATTCAATATAGTTGGTTGGGATTTTTCTAATTTATGTTATCTGTGTGTTTTTTAAATTAGTTTTAAGGTGTATTTTGATCCTTGTGTTCAAATTTTTATTTCTGAATATTATACAAAATGTCTTAGGGTCTAAATTAAGCTTATAGAATCTTAAAATAATGTCGTTTTAAAATTTTTATATTAGTTATTTGTGTTATTTCTGTTGTTATTGTGTTATCTTCTGTAGTTATTTGATATGTTATTTCTGTTTTTTGTCTTCCTAAGCAAATTTCCTAGGAATTTAAAAATTTTAATTTATGAAAAATTTTATCCTTTAAACATTTTTAGATTTATATTTTTTAATTTTTTTATTTTATTTTAAAGAGGGGAAAACAAAACAAAAACAAAAAACAAGAAACCAGAGACAAATGAACAACAATATCAAAAAACTCAAAACAATAACAATATAGGCTTTCAAAACAAGGTGGTAGAATCTTATCAAGGCTGTTATTTTGCATAGTTATCTTCAAAAGAGTTACTCAGATTACCAGACATCGACATGCAAAATTGATCTAATCTTATGAATGTTAACTGTTTTGTTTCAAGAATAGAATAAGTAATACAATCATTTTAGCTATCTTAATTGTATATATACAAATTTATATCTTTTTTCTTTTCCCTTCTCTCTTCTCTCCTTTTCCCTAATTGAATTATTTTTCCCCTTTGAACAGTTTATCCTTTCACAATATTTATTGAAGATTTTGGATCTTATTTACTCCCCCAGTTTCTTATGCTGTGGAGACAATATGGTATTTACCCATGTGAGTTTATTTCACTTATGAGTATGGTCTCAAGTTGCATCCATTTACCTAGAAAAGTCTCAATGTGATCCTTTTTTATAGCTGAGTAGTACTCCATTGTATAAACATATCACATCTTTTTTATCTGTTCCTCAGTTGATGGGCATTTGGGTAGTTTCCAAGATTTGGCTATTACAAATTGTGTTGCTATAAACATGGGTACACATATCATGATGCTTTCAATTCTTCTGGGAATATGCCCAGAAGTAGAATAGCTGGATCAAATGGAACCTCCAATCCTAGCTTTTTGGGGAGCCTCCAGACTGATTTCCACAGTGGTTGTACCAGTCTACACTCCCACCAACAGTGGAGAAGGGTTCCTTTTTCCCCACAGCCTCTCCAGCATTTGTTATTGGTTGTTTTCTTCATCTTGGCCATTCTTTCTGGAGTGAGATGGAATCTCAGTGTTGTTTTAATTTGCATTTCTCTAATGACTATTGATGCTGAACATTTCTTCATATATTTATTTGCCATTTGTATTTCTTCAGCTGAGAAGTGAGTATTAATCTCAGATGCCCATTTTTGGATTGGGTCTTTGAATTTTGAGGGCCTGATTTTTTAAAATTCTTTATATGTTCTAGATAAAAGTCCATTGTCTGAGGGACAGTTGACTAAGATTTTTCCCAATTTGTGGGCTTTCTTTTCACTCTGTTGGAGATTTCTTTTGACATGCAAAAACTTTTTAATAAGATGAGGTCCCAGTTGTTGAGTCTGGGAAATATTTCCTGTGCAGTTTGGTTTTAGTTCATGAATTCTCTGCCTACCCCTATATCATCAAGATTTCTACCTACTTTGTCTTCCAGCAGATTTAGTGTTTCTGTTTTAATATTTAGATCTTTGATCCAAAAGCTGTCCACTATCACCACTCCTATTCAATATAGTGCTGGAAACATTAGCCAAAGCAATTAAACAAGAGACAAATAAAATGAATAAGGAAAGGAAAGGAAGAAGTTAAATTATCATTATTGGGCTGGGGATCTAGCTCAGTGGCCTAAGTGCCTGCCTGGCAATCATGAGGTCATGAGTCCAATCCCCAGTGCTGCAAAAATAAATAAATAAATAAATAAATAATCACTATTTGCAGATGACATGACACTCTACATAGAAGACCCCCAAAACTCCACTGAAAGACTTCTAGATGTAATAACCAAAGTCAGTAATGTAGCTGGATACAAAGTCAACACTCAAAAATCAATAGCATTCCTGTATACAAACAACAAACTCACAGAGAGAAATAAGGGAAACCACACCCTTCACAATAGCATCCAAAAAACTGAAATAGTTAGGAATCAACCTAACAAAGGAAGTAAAAGATCTATACAGTGAAAATTACAGTACTCTGAAAAAAGAAATTGAAGAGAATTTCAGAAAATGGAAAGACATCCCGTGTTCATGGATAGGAAGAACAAACATTGTCAAAATGGCCATTCTCCCAAAATTGTTGTACTGATTTAATGCAATTCCAATCAAAATATCATTTGCATACCTCACAGATCTAGAGAAATCATTCCTAAAATTTATCTGGAACCAGAAGAGACCTAGAATAGCAAAGGCAATTCTGGGCAACAAATGCAAGGTAGGAGGCAGCGCAATTCCTGACTTGAAATTATACTACAAAGCTACTGTGATAAAATCAGCATGGTACTGGAATCAAAACAGAAATGAAAATCAGTGGAATAGATTAGAAGATATAACCCCAACTACAAACACACTCAGCCACCTTATCTTTGACAAAGGGGCCAAACATGTTCACTGGAAGAAAGATAGCCTCTTTAATAAATGGTGCTGGAAAAACTGGCTTTCCATATGCCAAAAACTAAAGCTAGATCCATGCCTATTACCATGCACTCAACTAAAGTCCTTTAAACATTTTTACAAATTTTGGTTTTACATTTTTACTATTATTTGCCCTCTGATATTACTTTTACTATTCACTCTATATTCTTTGTTTTTATTTTTTAATATTTGAGACACAAACTGACAATATCGATTGCATCTTTTCTCTATACTACTGTATTTTCTCAAAGCTGCCAATTTTCTCCAAACATCGATTTCTCTGGCATCCCATGTATTTCCTGAGTTTTCAGTCCTTCTGCCTTAAGGCCATTTCTTTCTCCCAATACCTCAACCACTCTACCTGTAACGAGGAATTCTCTGAAAGGTCATAATACTGTGTGACTGTCTGCATATGTATGATGTCAAATTTTCCTCTCCTTTCTGCTTGTGGTCAATGTCAGCTTTTAAAAGGCTACAGGCCTTGGCTTGGGCCTACAGTGCAAGGCTTTCTGTACATTTCTGTCTCTGATCTTCCTTCATGTGTCTGAACCCCTTGTTCATGCAGGCTATGTCAAGTTCTTGTATTCTAATTTTCTATTTATAGAGTGACTTCACTTCTACCCTGAAGTGACTTCATCCCCTATCCTTCCAACTCTTGGTAGCTTTGGGGTATTTCTCTGTTCTTTGCCTAAAGCCATGTCTCTCCTCATGTACCTCCATATCATGTGCCCATATCCAAAGCATTCATTATGTTTCTGAAACTCCTATGAATGCAGAGCATAATTTGTCCTGTGCCCATACCCAAAATTTATGTTTTCATTTTCTGTTCCTGCCTCCAGGGTCACTACCTCCTGTTTCATTTTGTTTATTCATTTACCTACTGACATACATCTTGGTTCCTTCTGTATTTTAGCTATTGTGAGTAAAGTTGCTGCATAAATTTTCTTGCTCTTCTGTGTATTTATTTGCACATCAGTTGAATAATTACAAAATGATACATTTGCAGAATCTTAAATCACTAAAATGGATGGCTCCATAATAACATGATAGTTGTAAGTATCTGTAACATCCTGCGTTCCTACCAGTGAATGAATTAACATTCTTCTTGTTCTGCATTCTTGCAAACAACTGATGTTGTGCTCAGCAATCTTTCACTGCAACCTCACAAATAGATTGTAACATATCAGTGCCATTTTAGTTTGTTTTTCTTTTAAGCATAAAGCATTCTTTTTTTCTCGTAATTGCTTACTATTCAACATATTTTACATAATTATTCCTAAAATATAAATTACCTATATCTGTTTATCTGCTTGTATTGTTTTCCATTTTTAAAATTTAGTAATTTCTTTTTTGATGGCTTAGTTTTGCAGCTTCTTTGTACAGCTTGCATGTAAGTTCTTCAGATATTTATTTTGCAAATACTTTCAGTTTGTGACTCACCTTTTCATCACCTAAGCAGTAAATTTTTAAGAGTGGACATTTTTAATTTAAGAAATTTAGCATTGTCATTTTTGCTTTGAACATAATTTAGGTGTTCTGTGTAAAAAATAATTAACTAAACTGAAATTTTTTTTTCTTGTAGATTTTCTGTTGATTTTTTTTTCAATTTATACAGTTGCCTATTAACTATTTGTGACAGTTTTATGTCTAAGGTGCAAAGTTTGTGTACGTTTCTCATTTTTCCCTGTGTTCATTTTTGTAATCATCATTTGTTGTAAACTCTACTGTTTTACACCAAACTATCTTACCTAGGGGTCTGATGAGGCAAACCTTCCTGTCTAGAGTGGAGGGAAAATAGTATCTATGTTCGGACCATAGCAAGTAATATTTCCCTCAAGAAGCAAACCATATACTTGAAAAACCCTAAATTTTCTGTGTTCTTTATCAAAGTTTTTAATATCAAGGGGCAACTTGTCCACAAAGAGCTGAGAATGTAACACCTGCTACTTATCCAGTTAAGCTACCAATAAAGTTGGTCAGAATTAGTTGAAATGATTTTCTTCCTTTACAGGGTGTGTTCTGGGGAAAGTTGCAACTGGGAGAAAAATTAAGGCTATAAAATTAGTAAACATTTAAGTAACTTTTTAGAAACCTGAGTATCTTCTCCATTAAACATTGCTGTATGTGCCAAAATGATACTTGAAAGAATCACTTTAACTTAATCCACAATCATTAGCTCCCATCTCTTTGTATGGAAATAGACGAAGTCACAACTCTACTAAAAAGAACTATGAATAATATGATCAATTAATTCTTATTACCAATGTATCTGAATAACACTCATAAGACTAATCATTTCTATTAAAAAAAGGAAATAAAATCCATTCAATGTCTAAATAGGCAGACACATAGCATACTTTGTAAGTAGTTGTTATGTAGATTCATCATGATTACAAAGTCAAAAGTAATTTTCTGTGGGAGTAGTGCATAATTTTTTCCATAGGAATTTGAGTGTGCAACACCTCCCCTTGAAGACAAAGGTTGCATCACACTTTATTAGAATCTATACCTGCGTAACTGAATACAAATATTAAATTCAAAACTACATATGAACCCAAGACTATGGCAAGACAAGGGCTGCGTTAATGCACAGGGTTGCATTCTTCCCACTCCTATAAAGAAACAATGCTCAGACTGTGACTGAGCCACCCTGTCAGCCATGACACCAATATCATTTCCAAGACCACTCCATCAACACATGTATAATTTTCTGTTATTCATAACCATTACCTGTCTTTATGGGTCTCACCTCTGTGGCTCAAGCTGTCTTTCTTGATAACTCATATAAAATGTATGTGAAGTTTCAGTTAGTCATTACTTTCCACAAAAACCTGTTTCAATTCTAAATGGCCAACTAGATTTTAGTTGGACTATAACAAAATTGTAATTCACTCACTGTGCCATGATCAAGTTTGGAGCCACAATGAAATCATCTTAGTTACTGAATCCTCTTCAGTCCATTTTTTCACCTATTGTAGCAAAAAACTGTGTAGCTATAATTCCAACACTGATTGACTTTGAGCTCTTCTTATACTTTTTATCATCTAACTCACTCTTAGATATGTATAATATCGTGTACAGTAAATGGTCAGTCGTCTTTCCACTCACACTCCAATGAAATGAGGTTTTCTTCTATTAGCATATCATTTCAATTTCTCTGAATAGTATTTTTGTATCTGTTCTTTGGATTTTTTTGTACTTAGGATATATATTTGCTGATCCCTTATGTATTAAGCAAAGTATTTTAACAAATCTGTACCTTTTAGATACTTTTAGTTTATATTTGATTGATTTTTGTACCACATTTGGTTGATATGTCTACCTGGGACACATAAATTTTTAAGGAAATGCCTTCTAAGCATAGATGAACCTTGAGTCTTTTCTTAACTATTCCAGATAAATCCAATAACGTTTTTCATCATAATGATTTCGGCATTACTTGCTAATATAGAGTCTGTGCTTCTTGTTACATTTACAGTCCTTGTTAATGGTTCCAGTGTTTTTTAATTTGTTTTTGTTTTAGGATTTCTTTTAGTCACAGAACATTGACATTATACCACATTTTAAAGTGTGTGATTCAATTTTGGGGCATATTCATAACCATACAGAAATAAATACTATTCAATTCCAGAATAGTTTCATCAACTTACAGGGAAACCCTACACTCATTTACCTGTCACTCTTCTTACCACAACTCCCTGCCTCCTGGAAATTCTTGCCCATAATCTGTTTTTATACACTTGCTTGTCCAGGACATTTTACGAAGATGAAATCATAAAACATGTGGCTTGTTATGCATGTGTCTTTTAATTAGGTATTATATTAGTCCCTTTCCCATATTGGAACAAAATACCTTACATCTTTAACTTAAAGGAGGAGAAGTTCATTTTGGCTCCTAGTTTCACTGGATTCAATTTCTACTTGGCTGGGTGGAAGACAGAAGTGGCATGGTGGAAGTGCATGGTGGAAAACAGCTGCTGACCCATGACAGCCAGGCAACAGAGAGAAACGGTTGGGTCCAAGGAGAAAAATACATGCCCCCAGTGACAGCTTATGGATGCTATGCCCTATCTCCTAACAGAATATGTTCAATTATGAACTTGTCTGTGAGTTAGTCAACTGTTAAGAATAACACCCCAAATATTCAATCACATTTCAAGAGCCCCACCTCTGAACACATAATACTATCAGGAGACATTATAGATCTAAATCATAACAGGCAGAATATTTTCAATAGTCATATGTACAATTTCTAAAATGAAAGTAAACATGTCTTGCAAACATAACAATTTTAAAAGTCCCAATGAATACAATATTTTGGTAAAAATTGGTTCAATATACTCTCCAGGTGGTAATGTTTCATGGTAAAAAAAAATTCTTAGGAGGAATCAAATCTATAGTTTTATTTTTTATATTTCCTTTTTATTTATCTTTTATCAAATGGAATGTCTAGTATTTGTGTGTATCCATTTCTTAGTTACCATTTAAAAGATTACAATTAATTTACAGACTAGTAAACACTCTTCTGAGTATGTGTGTGGAGTGTTTCTAGAGACAATTAGCATGTCGGATAGCAAACTAAGAAGGGAGCTACCTACGCTGGTTGTGGATGGTACCATTAAATAGGCTTGTAGCCTGAATGGAATTAAAGGAAAAGAAGGAAGTCGACACTATTTTCGAAGCTCCATTCTGCTGAAATAGGTATAAGTGCATCTTTTGTTACTGCAGTCACCTATAGACATCAAGCTCCAGTTTCTTCTGCCTTCCAATGCAGAACCACCTCAATAGTTCATGAAGTTTCCAGGTCTTCATGCCTTCAGCCTTGTATGAGTGTTGCTTCTTTAATCTTTTTTTCTGCAATTTCCAGCTTCTTGAACTGAGTAGCCTATTGGGATAGTTATATTTACTACATGTAAGAATTCCAAAACTGAGCCTCCAGCTGGTGGAGTGAGGGCTACTATAGTTAGAAAGGGCAGGCAAAAAACTCTTCCTTGAAAAATAGTACATGAAAAGCAGTATTGCTTTCCTGGAGGTACTGCCATGATTAGTACAACAACCGAAGACTTGAATTATTTCATCACATTACTATTTCATTCTCTTATTTGGCCTGTACAGATAAATCAATCTTGGAGAATAAAGATAAATTAGCCCATAAGCTTAATCAAGTGGTGAATCTGATTGCGGCTGCTATCCTAAATATGTTTTTCTTGCTTGATTAGATTAACATATCCCCCGGTACCTGGCACACAGCTATTTGATTTTCTCCATACCTACCCATAAGACTCACTAGAAGCAATTTCCTTTTATCTGGCAAGGCCAGCAGTGCACCTTCATTGTCCTGCCTCAAGTATATATCGACTCTCCAGCCCAGCCACACTATGGTTGCAGGGATCTTGACCATCTTTCTCTTCTGCAAGGTAGCACACTCGTCCATTACATCATTGACTTTTGCTGTTTGGACAAAGTAAGCAAGAGGTAGCAACTCTGAGACTTGTTGATAAACCATTTATATATCAGAAGACTGGAAGTAAATGAAACTAAAATTCACAGGTGCTTTATTTCAATCAAATTTCTAGTCCAGTGATGTGGCGAATGTAGAGATAGTCCTTCTAGGTGGAGGAAAAGTTTTTGGGCAACTTCTACAATCAAGAAAGGGGCATAATGCCTAGGTAGCCTATTTAGATTTTGGAGGCAATGCATTTCTTACCTGAACATTTTACTCTAGCCAACTTCCTGAGTGGCTCAGAAAGCTACTAGCTACTAGCTTTGCTACAGTTCTAGGCACCTCTGACAGTTTGGGCCCTATGATCTAATAGATCCAATGGTACTAGAGGCATAAGTGTCAAGTAGTAATATAGGTTGAAGCGTCTGGCAGGTCCATTAGGTGAGTCATGGTAGAGGCCCTTAGGATTTTGGAACAAGTCTCTGTCATGTTCTGCAGACAATTACTCTCCTTTGATTAACAGATTGAGGCCTGCTACTGGGTCTTAGTGAAAACTGAATGCTTCACAATGGGACAACAGGTTATCATGCAACCTAAATTGATCGTTGTGGCTGGATGTTAATTGACCTGCCTAGCCATAAAGCTAGATACGCACTGTAACAGTCGATCATTAAATAGCAGTGGCATGTATTATGGTTGGGACTAAACATGTCCAGAACACACAAGAAGTGGCCGAATGCCATGGGCTTTATTCCTTTACACTGTCTTTTTTGACTCGATGTGCACCTATGGCTCTACAATGTGTACCTTGTGCTCAGTTGACAGGGCAAGAGAGGACTAAGATCTGGTTAACAGATAGTTCTACAGATTAGGGAAGCTCTTCCTTCAAGTGGAAAGTTGTAGCACTCTAGACCCTTTCCAGAACATCACTAAAGGAGAGTGATGAGGGGATAGCTTCACAGTAGGAAGAACTGTGGATAGTGTGCTTGGCTATTCATTTTACTTGATAGGAAAGATAACCACATATGTGACTATATAGCAACTCATGGGCTCTAACCAATGGTCTGGGAAAATGAACAAGGACTTTGAAAGAACATGACTAGGAAGTTGGTGGCAAAGACATTTAAGGAAGCAGGATGTGAGCAAACTACTCCAAAGGGGTGAAGAATATTAAGAAATGTGTGCTCCACATAAATGCCTATAATAAAGTAACTTCAGAAGACGAGGACTTTAATAACCAAGTAGATAGGAAGATCCAGTTTATGGATAGCAGTAAGCCTATTCCCTCAGCTATTTCTATCATTGCCAAATGGGCTCATAAATAAAGAGGTGATAGTGGTGGGGAAAGTTAGGTATGGGATGGGCGGCATTGACTTCCACTCACCAAGGCTGACCTCTCTGCAGTCACTGCTGAGTGCCCAATCTGACAACAGATAAGGCTAACACTGTGTCTCTGCAATGGCATCATTCCCCCACAGTGAGAAAAGAGAACATATTCTTAAATATATTCATGAAAATCTCGAAAGTTTTATTAAAGAACATCTGAGTTTGGACACAGGACTACCAGGCCTTCTCCAATCAAGTGTTCTTCCCATCATGCTCAACAACATGCATGGCAATGAGAAAGGTAAGTGCTGTACCAAAGTGTTCTTTGCTTCACTCCTCCATGAGTCAGTGTAAGATTTTAGCTAATAAAAAGCTTTTAAGTTTACAAGGTTTAGAAGATCCATACAGTTATTGCTCTGGATAGCAAATGCACAGAGCATAATAGAGTAGTTCAGTGGTCTTCAAGTAGAGAATCTTCCTTTATGCATCAATGGCTGGAGGCATTTTCCATTGTCTTAATGGAGGCAAAGGAGGCACAGGGAGGATATTAGTGGTGACTAAGTGGTAGGAGACAAGATGCTGTAAGTCATTCTCCAGAGCACAGGACAGATCCCAAAACAAGAAATTATCAAGCTCAAAAAGTCATGAATTCTGAGATTGAGAAACTCTGGCTAATATAAGACCATAAGTCTCAATGAGTGCAATTTGTCATAATTCCAAACGGCGGAAACTAGCATAGTCTATTTCTCAGGCAGATTACATGAATTGGGAAACTTAAGTGAAACTACTGAAACTTTCTATTCTGAAGACACAGTGCAGGCAATGATACCAGATGTGCATCTCACACTGCTTTGTCAATGTGGTTCAAGAAACTTTGAGATTTTCAATTGCAATTATCCAAGGTTTTATGGAGCACAGTCTAATGATTCTCACGTTTTTATATCAGAAATATTCTGAAATAGTGTCACTGGAGGTAAAAGTTGATTTTAATTTGGTACTACCTGTGGTTTCTTTCCTTTTGAGTGTAAATTATTGACAAGTTAGAGGTATGATTCTTTCCATCTACCAAAAGAGTGGATTCACAAAGACCTCTGATTATTGTCAAAGCTTCCTAAAGTGGGCATTTTACAGAGTCAGAAAATGTATAGAATCAAGCTTCAAGGGTCCCCGTGTTCCTCCAACCCAAGATGAAGGGTTCTCCACGTGTAATGGTAACAACATCCGCAATCCCTGCACCTCGTGACCACTGATGTGGTCCCTGCTGGACAGATGCAGGCTGAGAACCCACAGGTGTGCACAACGTGACAAGGTCAAGTGCAAAGACCACAGGAGTGCTGTCTGTCTCCCCCACCTGGCAATAATAGGAGGTGGAGAAAGATCCCTTAACCTGTCTAAGATTTGTGCTTCATCAATAAAATTTAATAATAATTACAAAGTCCCAACTACCTCCCACGATTTATGTAAACCTCAATTTTAGAAAACAATCTAAAGATTTTGGCAAAGTGTCAAGTGAATCCATGGGCTCACCATGATGAGTTAGCAGATTCAGGACATGACATCATTTTATGATTGAATTCTCTTCATATTCGATATTAACAACAAAGGAAACGTGTATACGCATATTAAATATAAAGACAAAAACAGATAAGCTGTGGAGTTCTTGTCATATCAGTGTTGAAAATGCAGACAATGAGTTAAAAAATTACACTCTCCTAGACTGTCCGACTGCTGAAAATCTATGGAAATTCCCAAAATATCAAACATTATGAAGAGTATGATTTAAACACCCCAAGATCATAATTAATGGTGGAATGCAGGAATTCTCAAACTTTATGTCTGTGCGTTTGTAATTATATTTCTAAATGTATACAGTGCAAGGTGTCAGTTTATTTCCAATCCCAGCTATTACCACACCAAATTATGCATCTGAGTTAAGCGGGGAGAGTTAAAGTTTTCCTGACAAAGATTGCTTTTGATAACTTCAGCTAAATAGATCACCTAAGAGTGGCTTCTGTTTTTGTTTGAGCAGGGTCCCTCCTTCTGCTGCTCCTCATGTCAAGCCAGCTCATTGGGAAGAATGAGGCCATCCAGTCTGACTGTCCCAAGGGATCCACATGCTGGATATTACGCAGACGCTTGATTGACAGGGCAATCATCTTCATTCTGCATGTGGATAACTTTTCTTCACAACTGTTGCAGACTTTTGTAAGTATCCCACTTTTTTCCTTTCCCCTGGAAGAGCCTTCCCACCAACAGTTAGGTTAAACTACCAATTAGGGTAAACTAACGAAGAACTCATCGACCAAATTTCAAATAATGTATATTAATAGGTCAAAGAAGGCATCAGCCCATACAAAGTAGAACAAGGAAAAAGGGAAAATTTTGTGAAATCTCAGATTGTCAAAGAATGCAATGACTTTTAAAATTTTCCTTTAATTCACTTAATTTTTAAAAATTTAAATTCCTGGCATTAATTGATTTTAGGTGGGGCCGAAGAGCACTGAGCTCTTGTTTTTGTATGCAGTGGTGGGTCCTTGGATGCTCTTCATTCAGCACACTGCACAAACCCAAGAAAAGAGGACATGAATGCAGTCAGCAGGGTGGATTGAATACAATTAAACTAAACCAAATTTATGTGAGAGGGAATATCACCCAAAATTTATAATTTCCATAAACCCCCAAATGGAACACACATTTGCTCTAAGATTTTGAATGTTGGAGTTCATCATTAAAACAGACAGGCTAGTTTAGAAGTGGAAACAGACTTTTGTTATCCTCGCGAAGTTACTTTGAATGTTGTCTGTTATCTCTCCTGTCGGCGAAGGAGTAAACAACAGAGGAAGGATTAGTACAACAAAGGGCCTCCATACAGAACATTACCCAGTGTATGCAAGAAATACATATTTTTACAGGTTGTATACTCGTTTATTTTTTTTTTCATTTTACACTTTCTTTTTGGAGGGGGGTTCCTTTTTTTTTTTTTTTTACTTTTGTTAGTACACGTTTGCAGTACATAATGATTACATTCATTGTAGGAAATGGATACATGTACATAAAACATTTCAATTTTTTTCTCCCTCCCTCCACCCCTTCCTTCTTATTTTGCCAGCATCAGATTCATTTATTTATACTATCTTGCAAATTTAATTGTCATATATACAGATTAAGAACCAGACTAATGGGCCAAAGCACATATAAAACACATAAGATAACTGAACTAAGTCAAGGTACACTTTTAAACAAATTGTCAGTGTTGGATTACAATAATCTCTCTGTGTAAATGTATGTGTGTGTGTTGTTATTTATTTCATAATTTATTACTTTATTTATATATTAAGTTTTTCATATGAGGGAAACTGTAATATTTAAGCTTGTACATTTGCTTTATATCACTTAATATTATGGTCTCAAAGTTCATCCATTTTCCTACAATAAAGGGATAAAGAAAATGTGCTATTCATGCATAATACTCTGTAATACTAATACTCTGCTATAAAGAAGGACACCCTTGAGTCGTTCATTTTTCCATCTTTGACTGATTTATCTTGCAGATCTTCCTAGTAATCACTTTAAACTTTCACAATTTAGGCCTAGTATGAGTCTCTGTATTTCTTTTTGTTTTTAACATCTGTCAATTACTTATACTTTCCTAAAATGTTTTGTTCTATTTTATAACCCATTTTGTCACAATAAAAATTATATTTTGAATTTTGTGTGAATTAAGAAGTAATTGAAAAAGAAATTACAACTAGCATTCAATTATAGAAAGACTATCAGTGTGGACCAACAGGAAACATGAGATTAAAGAGGTAAATACAGATGCATATACTTCATTGCATTTGGCTCAAATACTTAAGAATATGACATTTAAAACACTTAACATTTTCTACTTTGCTATTTTTTGTGTTTGTGTTCCAAATAGTTACTTGTAGGAAGGGTCAGATGCAAAGGCATAGCAAAGGAAGGAAGAGGTTGGGAGTTTAGAAAAGTGAGGTCAAAAACAAGAAAAATTATATAAATAATGAAAATTAGCGTGACTGTCATAATTCTTTAGTTTCAGTATTTATGTAGCTCTAATTTTTTTTAATTACACATCAAATGTATTAACATTCTGGTAAAAAAGATTATTTTAATTCCCAAATACCTATTAATTGAGTTTTCTTCATAATTCCAGGAAAAAAGGTATTCAGAAGGCCCATTCTTCTTTCTGCCAGCCAGGAGCAAGTGCCACACGGTTTCCATCACCTTTCCAGATGGGAAGGAGCAGGCTCCAATGGCACAGGTGTGTCCCTACCCCAGCCCCACAAGAACAACTGAGGCAGCACACTGCTTTGCAATGGCATACACTCCGGGAGTCATTGTGATTAATTTTAGTAGTAGTTATGTGTGCAGAGAAAAATGGAGGAAGATTAACCAATCAAAGAAAGTTTGTATTATGTAGCTAATAAACTATACATAGAAAGTAATGCTATATAAAGATTGCAGAGATCCATGAATTGTGAAAGCAGATGATACTACTTAACCAATGACTTGTAGCTAGGAATGTGCACAGTATACCATAGGGAAGGAAATCTAAACTGAACTGGACGTTCAGACATATTTGTAAGAGCTGCAGATGCAGTTTCACTTTCTAGAGCTTACTAGTGACTCCTGCATTGATAGCCATTTACAATACTAAACTCTGCCTAATCTAAGTCATATCTTCTACATGTTCAGCTCTTTCACTTTGAACCTCTGCTTCTCTAACACCTACTGCCTCACCCTTCGCTCACTCTGCTGCCTTCACATATGCCTAAACTGAAAGTTGCCTCGCTGGGCATGCCCTGCAAAATGCGATATCACATTTCTCACGGGTGCAATTCTGGCCTCTGTTCTGAACAACACACAGCCTACAGGTCAACACCTAATCACGGAGCAAGCACTAACATTTTACTGTAATAATCTCGCTCCTTTAATCTCCCTCCATAATCAGCATTTTAATGATTTTAAATTAATAGAATTTCAGAGGAAAAAGAAAACTGAACATCATTGATAAGAGTTCTCATTAGAAAAAGTAGTGATATCAATTTGCAAGTTTTGTGTGTTTTTAACACTGTAGCAAGGTTTAAGCCAATTGTTTAAATTTTATATTTTACGCCTTTTATGCTCTACAAAAGACTACATATTCACAAGAGTAACAAAAACTACTTTAGTTTGGACTCAGAGCAAAATTCACATGTAATTAACTAGCTATAGCTCGCTTATTTTAATGCAATTGCTCTGCTGTGACTGCTTAGCCAAAAGATACCGTCAAGCTGCTGCTCGGGTTGCTGCAGTCCTGGAATGAGCCCCTGTTCCACCTGCACTATGAAGCACATTATCTGCCAGAATTCCGTGACATTCTCAGGAGCAAAATAATCATGATAGCAGAAAAAGTCAATCAACTTCAAGAATACCTGAAGAAGTTAGCCAGTAAGGTAAGCAGCCTTCAGACGCTTTCATGGTTTTCTATTAAAGAGGTCCTTTCTGTCGTGGGAAATATCCTTCACTTGGCATGAATAGCAGCCTGAATGTTTCATCTTACACTCTGATACTAAACAATTCAGAAGATACAGCTATCCACAGTGACTATACTAACATTAGTGAACATTAGAGTTTGATTGTGCTGGCAGTTGCTTTTTTCCTTGCTCTGTCCACAAGCCAGCCAGCTCTTCTCCCTTCATGGGTCTGGCAGTTCGTCATTTTCCATGGAAAAGAAAACAAAGGCTGGTCATGGTAGCTCACGCCTGTAATCCCAGCACTCAGGAGGCTGAGACAGGAGGATCATTGTGAGTTCAAGACCAGCCTGGGCTACAAAGTGAGCTCAAGACCAGCCTGAACGGCATAGTGAGACCCTGACTTAAAAAGACAAGGGCTGGGGATTTAACTCAGTGGCCTAAGTGCCTACCTGGCAAGCACAAGGTCGTGAGTTTGATCCCTGGTGCCGCAAAAAAAAAAAAAAAAAAAAAAAGAAAAAAGAAAACAAAGAGACCCTCCAAGAGAAAAGTTTCCTCCAACATATCTCTGTACAGTTGTATTGAAATTTTGGTTAGATTCTTTCTCCTTTCCACATCAGAAGGTTAGAGTGGGAAAGGGAAAAGGAGAAAATCAAAATCAGACTGGTTGATGCAGTCAGTGTACCCCTACTGCGAGAAGACTAAGGAGGTCTTAGCACCAGTACTGTCCCATAAGCCCAAGATTTGAAAGGATCAAAAATGAAGAGATTTATCTTTTGGTATTATTCCTTGTTTCATGATTTATAGAAAGTTAACATAAATTTTTCCCTTAGTGTTCCAAAATGAAAATTTATATTGATACTTTTAACCTTCTCAAATAATTCATCATACAAAGATTGAATGAATATTTTAATATGTATATCGATTCATAAAGGACATTTTCAAGTTTAGTAAGTAAACAGGTAAGTAGTTATCTCAAATTCTCAGGAACAATATCAACAAAAGAAAATAATATAATTACAGAAATAAGAAAAGAAGCACTTTCGTATTTTTATTTTTGTGTCCTAAGTACATGACATCATCTATCATGGATGTCATTTTCGTGGAAGAAATCCAACACAAATATAAAGAACATATTATCTTAAGAACATAGAAAATAAACACCTTAATTTTCAAGTTTTCTTCTTTATTGGTATGCCAACTTCCTGAGGTCTCTCCTTTGTTCAATGAATGCTTCATTTTTCTGTATCTGTTTTGAAATCACTGATTCATTCCTGTTCATATCTTGATACTTATCACAGAAATACATTCCTAAGGCTCAAGTCCCAAAAGTTCAAAATAAATAAATAAATGAAAAGCAGAAAGCAAAATAACAAATACAAAACACCCACTTCAAATTCCAGTGAAATTATGTTTACTTTGTAAGACACCCATTGAGCACATCAACACCTACTAAATTTATATCTAGTAAAGTGCAAAATCAGTTGAAGTCTTCTGACGCACGATGATTCTTAGTGAGTCTCTGTGATCTCTGTGAACTCCCAGCTTGCAGATGTCAATAGAGGGTACAGGGACCTACTATTCCCTCCCTTACGCTGGATAGCATTTTTCAGAAGCATACTTTCACCCTGCATACTACCACACAGCCCTCACCTTTGATGGTTGTTGCCAGAGCCCTCTTTGTCATAGATCCTTTTCCCAGTGATTCCCACCACAGAGAACTCAAACGAAAGCAGACGTTTCTCATGAAAAATTATAATGTATTTTTCCTGTGGGAATTGTCAGACTCCTGTCCTTAATCGGTCCTGATGACTTTCTGCACCTTAAAGCACCACGTGCCATCCTCATCATCTCTAAGATTTTGGGTACAGATATGATATGGGGAATAGAATCAGTCCAAAGTAACAAAAAGATGAATGGTGAACTATCAAAATAAATTAAATACAGGCATATCAGGTATATGTTTCAAGAAATGCAAAATTGCATAGGTAAGCAAACTAGCTTTTCCATTGTTTCTTAGTCAAATTCATGTTTATAGTCAGATGGAACCTTTCTTCATGTCCAATTACCTACTGCAAGAAAATACTTCACATGTGGTCACTCACGTGTCAGGAAAAAAATATATGTGTTCTGCTTCTAGATTTTGTGTGATTAATAGAGTCATGATTCCCTGGTGGGGATACATGAAAATCTATGCCTTTGGCTAACATTTTACATTTATTTCCATTTTGTCCCCACATCTGAATTGAACAATGATAAGTAATGACATGACTAATAAATGATTTTTTGGTGGCCAGATTGATCCTGAAATCTTAGACGATGTGGACCTTGCCTTCTGCTCAGAACTTCCATTTCTGCTGTCAACTAAAGAAGAATTTCGCCTTTTTGCTTTTCATAAACTACTCCGCTGCCTGAACACAGATTTGCATAAGAGTTACAATTATCTCATGCTCCTGAAGTGTCAAGTCCTCTATAATGGCACCTGCTAAACCTCTGTACATTCCATCTATCTCTGAAATGGATACCATGAGCCATCCCTTGGGAAAGTTCTCTTACATTTGTGACTCTTTAATGTGTGGTGGGGCTTCATGTCTCTAATTTTAAAATAGCATGTGGTTCTTATCCATTGAAACTCTTAAAATAAATTTTCAAAACCTTTTTCTCATTTAATGGAAAATTCAGTGATGATCTGTTGGCATCAAGGAGAAATTCTTATCAAAACTTGTCACAGGTGACAGAAAGCCGTGTACATAAGACAATTTAAAAATTATTTTGAACTTCTAGTGACTTAATGTGGGTCAAATTATGAGAATCATAGGGTTAGATTACTGTTAATCATTCTACTCATAGTATATAAAAGAACGAATTCTCAGAACGCTTTATGAAATTCAGCATGCCCTCTGAGCCTACATTCACAATGTTTTGATAGGCAGTGCCAGATCCACTGAAACCATGATGCTTCTACGTAGCATGAGATTTAGTGAAATGCCTAAAAATTGTCATGACGCAAATATTACATAGCTTTGGATTTCTCTGTTGTTTTTACAGACGTTCCCCTGCATTCCCTTCTCTTTCGCATTATCTTGGAAATTCGCTGTTTTAACCACTCTGAGTGTAACAAGTTCAGTTAAGTCACATTCCACCTTCATCCCATAATCAAATATTTCGTACTTTTCACTCCATCTGTCATGGGTCAGGGGCATGACAGGGAAAGGCGATGGTCATTTCTGCAATGCTTATTTCCCACTCCTAATCTTTTTCTCTGACTAGGTCAGTGTGAGATAAAGTGGCAGGGGAAATGGTGTTCCAACATAACTGACTTGTGAGGTGCTATTTTAAACTTTCTATTACTTATAGAAGCTGACTTTGAATTCCTGTCTCTTGCAAGGCATGTTTTAATTCCCCGAGACATTCACCAATGGGGAAACCTCACTGGAGAGAATCATCATAGAAATTCGCTGGCATTATTCTCCTGTCCTCCCTAAACCACTATCACATGTAGTATATTTTCCAACCTCTGCCACTACTCCTCTCACCCTGAAGGCACCCTACTGAACAAAAAAAGGTCAGCCATCTACTACTGGATTCACAGGGAACTCATACATAATAACCACTCCAAGCATCGGAGTGGCACTAGCACTGCAATGTTGCTGTCCTCTTTCTGTGGTTTCTACAAATTTTATTCTCCTTTTCTCCTGTATATAGACATGCAGTGAAATGAGATGTCATTCTTCCCTTTTTAATTTTCTCTGTCAAGAGTTACTTAGAACACCAGTCCCAAAAATATTACCACTGGGTGGCTGAATTATAACCAGATTCCCCAAAATGCCTAGTCTTCAACGTACCTACCTTGGAGAGAAGTGAGTGGTTGAGGGTATCTAAACTTGCTTCCACACAACCTCATTTGAAGGCTCACCCATCACCAGCTGTCCTTACAACGCAGAGGGTTTGCCAGACAGTTTTTCCCTCAGCACTAGGCTTTCCACAATGATTCCTACACACTAGACAATGGGTCACATCCTATTCAACACCCTGATAGACCTGAAATAAAAAAAGGACAGAAGGAATAAAGGGACAGGCTGGGGTATAGAAAACATAGAAAGCAATGAAGAATAAAACAAAGGGAGGACAAAGAAAAGAAAAGAAAAAGAAAGAAAGAGAGAAAGGAAAGAAAGGAAAGAGAGAGAGAGAAAGAAAAAGAAAGAAAGAAAGAAAGAAAGAAAGAAAGAAAGAAAGAAA
>RJWT010001873.1:18521-44630 GCA_004365215.1 Cuniculus paca | reverse complement strand
ATTTTCCTCTGTATTTCTAGAAAGTTTTATTTCTCAAATACGGAAAAAGATGAGAATTCCACAATCTCTTGTATTTTAGGAGACCCTGAACAAGGACTTACAGCAAATCTAGGTGTCTTGAGAACTAAACAGCGGTGTTTTATAATAATACTACATAGATGAAAGATGCCCATTAATTGAAGTGACTGCTAGACTTTTCATTACCTTGCTTTTCAGTTTTGGCTATGTTAAAAAAAAAAATAAGTAGTGTAAAACACCAGGGGTTCTAATTACTAGATATGTTTGTTTATTCTCACTTCTCCAAGACCTGTTTATGTTTTGAAAAGTACTTGAGATTATTTGGTTTTTAGACTAGTTTTCTTGAGAAATTTTACTTTAAAATACTATTTTTGAAATAGATAATGTTAAAAGGGATGGCCTCAATTCCAGCCCTAGGTTGGGTCCACTGACCTACTTTATATAGAGAATTTTCATGAGAAGTCGAGTAAAGTAACAGAAACTCATTGTGTCCTTCTGTAAGTCACCTAAATATGTAATCCTACTCGAGGCAGTGCATCGCTGCACGCGCTCGCACAGAACCACAGGTGCCCCACGCAGTGCTCAGGTTTTCCTTTCAGTGGTGTCCCCCGAGCTCCACGAAGCTTTGCTCATTCTGTGTGGACCCCACCTGTGCTGTGGGTTTTCAGGGTGAGACACTCACCTGCTGCTTCGCCTGTGCCACTTGCTTTGCTCCCACAGTGACCACCTGGCTTGCTCTCGCTCTTCGTATGTTTTGTGTCTTAGAGAGAAGACTTCATCAGAAAGATCTTCTACCTGGAATTAGAAAAATATTTTGCTTTTATGGGAAACATTTTGACAGGTTTCAGAGTGTCCTCATCTAGAGAACAATAGCAAGCAAACTTACTTTTAAAATAAATGCAATCTATGGTAGTCCAGAAAATAAATGTTAGGGGAATCCCTTCAAATGGGAGCCTGGAACTTACATATGTCTGTTTGTCTGTCTGTCTGTCTGTCCATCTACCTATCTACCTATCTTTTTTAAGATGGGTCTCGCTATGTAGTTCAGGCAGGCCTTGAACTCACTAACCTAGGCTGGCCTCGGCCTTCAGCTGGAGCTTTTTTTTTAACTGTTCACTCTGCTGAAGACTTACCTGTATTATAAATGGGTTGGTTGGGCTTTGCAGTTACCACACTTTACAGAAAATATTCTCAAGTCCCTATTCATTCACACAGTTTTTGATGATTTTCCATTACAGAACACACATTGTTAATACGAAAAAACAAAAATGTTAAACTGTTGTCTGAGATAAATTAGAATTTACTTAATGCTTATCTCATTGAATGTCAAATTTAGATAACCGTTTGGATTATGACATATAGGAGCTTGAGTTTCCTGGCCGGCATCAGTGAGTTAGAAAGAAGTGGGAAGGGCATTGAAGGAAAGGTAAATCTGGTAGTTGAAAAATCTGAATGCTGGGCAGAGACACTGTTATTTGACAGAAACCAGGTGTCTTCTACACTGTATTGTACAGCAGCTTCTGCAGATCATCGCTTTGCAATTAGGTATACAGTATTTTTCCATGTAATTGTTGTTTTCATGGAATTTTATCTGCACAGGTCCCCAGTTCTTTACCTGCAATTCCAAAATCCAAAAATCTGAAAAAAACCAATTCTTGTACAGTTCACACAGAGCCTGATCTAAAATGGACTGAGATTACTTCTTGTGTATATCCCATTTTCCACACATATTTGACTATGGCAATGTCTTGAACTGTAGAGATATTGTATCATGTAAGTACCACATTGTTCTTCTAAAGTCTAAAATCTTCCAAATTCCAAAGCATATTGACTCTAATATTTTTATGGCATTGTTGATATGAATAATTTGAGACTTGGTCTCCTTATGCAGAGAAATATGACTAGTACTGAGATAGATATAGCTCTCTACATAAATTTAGTGTCAACTCATAAATTTTCTTCTGTTTCTTTATATTTGTCTTATTTTTGTACTCAAATGTGCACAGAGACATTTTAGTAGGATTAACATCCTTTGTCAAAAACTTTTTGTAAGTGTAAAGAAAACAATTAGTCATTAAAGTAACTCCGTTCCCCTTTAGTTCCTTAAATGTGAAGTTAGGCATGCATCATTACATATAAAGTGCAGTTATCCTATTGAATGAAAGGTAGCTTACCTCTTCACCTAAGTTACATTCATCCAGAGGCTGAAGAACAGCCATCCTCCAGCTGTTGAAGATAATATTTCAGATACCTTTTATTAATCTTTCTAAATGTAGCAATTTTATTCTCTTACATATAGCTAAATACATTAGTCTTTCCTTGGAATTTCCATAATTCAAATGGTTATTTTAATACTTTATTTAAAGACAAAAGATATTTGTACTACGAGAAAAGGATGAAAAGTCTGCTTTTTAATCTTAGAATGAACAGATCAAATACATAGCTGCATTTTATATATAGTAATGAGGTACTGATGTTGAATTAAGTCAGTGATAAGCCAGTAAACTGGCTTGGCCAAAAAGGGGGAGAAAAAAGATGATTTGTAGTGTGTGCCAATTTTGGGGGGTAAGAAAATGTTTATTTTTGAAGAAAAATTTGACATTTCTTCATAGATCCGCTCTCATAATACTTTCCAAGTTACGTCTCTTAATGCTTCAATGTAATTAATGAAGTAATGAGACAAATTATGAAATTAAAATAGAGATAGGAATTAATGGTAGTTATTACAAGGCTTATGTCTTGATTTCCAGCCATTTCTGTGTGTACTTCCTGGTGTGATATTCATGATTCCAAATTTTTAAGAAACTGCTTTAATCATTACTAAAAGTTGTGCTGACATCACTGCCAATAGAAGACCTGTGTATTGCATTCAGGGACCTCCACAAGCTGGTTCTTTTCTAGCCTTCACGCCTTTTATCATCCTGTGCAAAAACCTCAGCATCTCCTGAGCCTTACACACTTGTGCGTCTGCCTTTGTTACGGTCTCCCCGTATGAATAACCTCTAACCTGCTGACTGTCCTCTCGGTCCTTTCCATTCGTCTTTCTAGCTAATGTGTTTAATGCTGACTTGGCAGTATATCAAAATCTTACTTTCCTTATCACAGATGTTTTGTCTTAGTGTGTGATATACCATGAAGACCTTGAACTCTTTCTGCAGCTGCACAACTATTTTTAATGTGGGCAAGCACTGTGTGTCGCCATGGTTTTCATCATCACCAAAGTACCTTTTAATGCTGTATACGTAATAGAAACAGTTGGGAAAAAAGACACTGCTAAACTAAATCAGCCTAGAAATTATCACTTGTTAAAAACTAGAAGTAAAGTAGTGATACTACATGGCACTTTTTCTTCAGCACGAGTAATGTAAAGTTTTCTTCCCCCCTTTTCCCTCCATGGCTCTACAAGTAGGGTAGGGAGAAGGAACATTCTCTTCTCTGTTAAAATTCTAACTTCATTTCAAACTTAAGCTTGCTGAAGAAGGAGAGGAAAGAAAAACAGATGTAAGTAAGTATACATACCTTGGAGTCAGTATTTCTTTATACTGGAGTTTTTCTAACTTAGACGGGGCTACTAGTGACATAGGAATCACGATGTTATCTATGTCGTAAGAGCTTTCGCTTCTTAACCTCCGTCGTGCAGTACTCTGCAAAACAGGGTTACGGTACTGCTTTACAGTAGTCTCCAGTTACTGTGCTGATATTCTTTCATGTGCTATAAAAAGATAATATGCACTGTACCTGTTTCATAGTTTTTATAATACTGTTCTAAAGTCTGATTGTAAAACGTTGCCCATTAAGATTGCATGTAAATTAACCCTCTTGGTGGGTGTGTGGTGCGTATTTATGTACACAGAGTTACGCGCTTATTAGGAGAGGCTTATGAAGCACTCTTTTGGTCGACCCTTGAGTAAAGGTAGTTATTACAAGCTTCACTTATGTGTTCCTTGGCCCTGTCCTTCATTCAGACAATTCATTTCTAAACCTTCTCACCTTCTGGCCATAGGACAAGTAAAACAAATTAACAGCAACATAAATCCTGGACTTGCCTTAGCAAAACTGTATTTAGCTTCATATGTCAAAGAGTAGAGATAGCCATGATAAATGTTTTTAACAGAAAAAAGCCATAACCAAAGGTTAATAAACTCTTAGCATCTAAGTAAAAAATGTCTTATCTAACCAAATTTACAGTTTCCTAATAAGGTAGTTCTAAATGTGCTAGTAAGTAAGGCTGATAAAGATTAGCAAAATATTCTACAAGCTATTTTGGTTTTATTTCAAAATAAAGCAAATTTAGAGTTCAAGCTAAACAAAACAAAACAAAAACCTACTTGTGATGATGAATTCTGGGTTCTTGATATAACATTGAAATTAGAGACAGCAGTAAAATTGCAATGGGATCCTGGTTCTGTGTGTTGGAAAGCAAATTCCTCAAATCTATCCCTTTCTCCTGCCATGAAAAGAACCGTTCAGAATGTCACACATTAAACATGGTCAAGATATTAGAACTATTTTCTCAATTAGGTGAGAGGTTACTGCTTCCTCTTTTTTTTTTTTTCCTTTTTTTAATTCATGAATCAGAAAATCAGCAAAAGGAAATTATGAAAGAAAAGCCTTATCTATACTCTGGCTGCATACAAGCATTTCTGTTTTCTAGGACCTTGCTATTTTTTTTTATCCAATATATTTCATGTTATTTCTTGAGTAATATCATCTGCTCTCTTTATCATGACTTAGATTTCTGTGACTCTGACCAGTATTAGCAGTTGCACTGTTAGGACTGATCATAATTCTGTTCTCTCATTTTGTTCATATTTTAAAACTTGATCTTCTGAACACTCAAGTTTTGAAAAGGTTTCTACAACTAAAGTACTAAGTTTTTGATCTCTGGTTTTTTTTTATAGCATCATTTCATGGATGATTTTCTGTCTGCATATTGATTAGATGTTTTCTTTCATTGATATTATCTGTTGCTTCCTTCTTTGTTTTCATTCCGTTTATGCATTTATTCACTTACTGCCATTGCCTATTTTGCTTCACTATGAATCCTAACAAGAATATTTCCCCATATAATGTAAAATCTAATAAACAGTCCACATTTATAGTTCTTCAGTTGTCAAAAAGTATCCTTTATGGGTTAGTTTCTTCAAATCAGGATCCTCAGAATGAAACTGGTGATTGTCTCCTAGGTTTCTTACAGTGTAGACATGACTTGTTACAGGAACTAGACCAGATGTCCTGCACTTCGGGAATTGTCTAGTTATTTCTTCGTAGTGTATCATTTCATTTGTTCTTCTAGCCCTGGTACAGTATATGCACTACACTTGAAATTGGATCTAAAGTATCAATTCTAGTGAAACACTATTATATATTAGGGAATCAATTTCATAACGCATCTTATTAAAAGATAGTTTTCCTGTTACTATATGCGTGTGTAAAACCTAGGTGGTTCTTGGTCATGCTTAAGAGTGAGACAATAAAGAGAGTAATTAGGCATATGGAAAAATGTGAGAGTTGGTTCGCTTTGTGCCACAGTCAATGTACTTGATCATCAGGCAGTGACTTGGTCTATTATTGGTGACATTTCTGTAGCTATAGAGATGGTATTAACCCATTCTGTATCATTCTATTTCAGTACATCATGGATGTAATTAGTTCCTAACTTACTGGGTATGTTACTGTTACATTTGGAGAATGCTTGACTAATAAATACAGTGGGACAATGAATAAGATCTAAAAATACTGGGTAACTTGCTAATCAAAATATATCCTGCCAGTTTTATCATTAGCAGTGACCGTGGCGATTGTCTCCCCTATATCCGCACAAAGAACCCCCTTGATAACTCTTGGTCGTTTTGAAGCCGTGCATTTAAGACTGCTAAGGAGAACTGAACGAGCAGGTCGAGTACCACAGTTCCATCATGACCTCTTCCTCGCATTCCGGGGAATTTTAAGTGGTGAGAAGTCTCTGTCTGTAAGGAAGTCCTGCACTGATCCAGTCTGAGTCCAGAACAACCTGTGAGTCTAAATCCTGCCCAGACAACAGCTGATAGAAGATAACTAGTCAGGGAACACAGGGAAGAAATTCTTAATTGCCATAAAGTGGATAGATATTTAGTCTACAAATTGTGAATCAGCTGCATGAATATGTTCTCAGGGTCATAGCTGTTTTGTGTGATTAGTGACCGTTGTGAGTTATAAGTACCCATGATGCAGGGGTTCTTTGAAGAGCAAAAGTTTATTTATTCTCAGTGTTTAGCACTAATGATCATATCCTCGTTTAACCTACCTACTGCTGTCTCGCTCAAATGTCTTTTCTTCCTTCTCTGTAACAGCTGTACAGGAGATTCTGACCTTATTTGAGGCTTACACATAGATGCATATCCATTTCTCCATTGATTCAGAGAAGTACTGTGCACTAAAACAAATGAAAAGGAAATGTGAGCTTTTAGTTTCTTAACACAAACAACATATTTATCTGTTGTTAGTTATAACAGTACAGGATTTTAAGATACCAGTGCAAAATTGCATGTAGTGAAATACTAAGATGAACAACTCAAGCTAAAAATACACGTAAGAGCATTCCTTAAAAACATGGGGAGCACCCAATTTGCTGTTTGCTTCATTTTGTCTGTTTCTGAAGAGGCTGTGAAAGGAGAGGTGCTCTTAAAGTATTCCAAATAAGGGGGGCCGGGGATGTAGCTCTGCGGCTCAAGCGCTTGCCTGTTAAGTGCAAGTTTGTGAGTTTGATCCCTGGTACCAAAAAAAAAGTATTCCAAATTAGATCTTGGTTGAATATGATCAGAATCCTGAAGTTGCCTACTGTGAAATCTGGGAGTAAATTAGGACCAAGAAAGATCCACCCACTGTGGTCACAGTAGACTAGGACCCCATGAGATAATTTCAGAGTAAAACTGTGGTGTCATACTGTTAAAAAGTTCACTCCCCCCACTTTGAGATAGTCACACTATGCAGTTCAGCCCCGGCTTGAATTCACAGCAGTCCTCCTGCCTCAGCCCCCCAAGTGCTGGGATTACAGGCATTGCCACCGTGCCTGGCTTCTTTCACTTTTAAAACAATGAATGGAACACAATTTTCTGATGCTTAATGTCACTATACCTGTTTCCTCATCTTTACAACAGTGATAATAGCTACACTGGGCTTGTGAAAACTAGGTGAATTCCTGTATTAGAGGAATGAGTGTCTGGCGTAAGAAGTGCTTAGTAAATGTTTGCTTTATCATTTTGAATAGGTTCTATCTGGACCTAATATTTCTAGTTCCAGTGTAAAAACAGGTACCATAAATAGCAGTAGAACAGTCTTAACAGTGACTATCAACTTCAAAGATGAATGCACAAACTCCAGAAATCTTGAATAGCAACATCGTAAACTACAAGTAGAGGAACCCTCTCAAGAAATAGGTACTGGAGCATTTACAGAATACAGAGTAACAAGTCTTTTAGAACAGCCAAAGCCGGAAAGAAAAGGCAAGAGGCTGCTCTAGAGAAATCTTGTAAAATTATAATTTTACAACTAATAATAGCCAGTATTAATTAAGCTGAGTAACAGAGTAGACAAAGGTGAAAATCAAGACTGGGCCTGGAAGAAAAGTTTGACAATTTGAAGTAATGGTGATGGAAAATAAAAGAAAAAAAACCAAAGTGGAGTGCTAGAGAATGGAGCAAATGAGTGGATAATTGAAGAAAGGATAGCCAAATTTTTTCCAGAATTACAGGAGCCTTGAAAATTTAGAGAATTCACTTCAACAGTGTTGAACAGAAAATGAAAAAAGAAAACTCAGTCATATAGGCCATCACGGATAAAGATGCTCTGAAAGTTACAGGAGAACAGCTAAAGCGATCAGAGGAATGAGATTTCAGTTGACATAGTAGAGCTCGCTGTATGAAAACAAGTGACTTAAATAGCTAGGGGAAATGGTAGGTAGAATTCCAAGACAGTGCCTAAGATTTCCCACTACCCAAAAAGATGGTCAGTGGTGTTGGGGGGGGTGGGGGACACGGTGGCTAGAGTAGCCCTACGTTATGTCTAGCAGAGAGCGTCTGGTATTTTGCTGAAGCAAATCCCAGGTGATTTGTCCTTCTGTTAGCTTTTCTTCCCAAGGTGATAGATTTCATGATGATGTTGAAGAGAAGGAAGAGAGAACAACTTGTGCAAAGGCCCGGGGAGTGGGACAAATCTGGGACCTGAACAGTAGCTACGTGTGCAGAATAAGGAAACAGGCTGAAGAAGAACCATGAGCAGGCAGGAGCTATGTAGGTAGGCCTTTGGGGTCCTCTTAAAAATAGTCCCTCAGGGGTCTTAAAGGGATAGCAGTATATATGACAATTAGATTTGCAGTAGTAGAAGATCACTGGCTATAATGATTGCAGGGAAATAAAAATGCATAGTCTCTTTTAGCAGTGTAGATCATCCTGTTAGGCTGAATGTTGTAGTAATGAATAGATTTGAAACATTTGGTATTGACAGTGCTGATCAGACATGAGGCACTGTGGGTAAAGATAATCCTGTGGTTCTGGGCTCCTTCTCATCTGTTCTTAAAAATTTTAATGCTATCACATTTGCTTTACCTCCTTATGTTCTCATTTCTGACATGAGGCTCCTTTAGATTAGATAAATGTGTATTTCTCAAAAATAGTAACATTCTTTTACAAAGCCAGGCAGTTGTCAGAAATTAACACCGTTAGCAAGTCTGTTAACTTTGTTCAAGTTTCACCAGTTACCCCTATATTTTCTTTATAGAAAATTCCAGTCATAGCCAGGCGTGGTAGCTCATGCCTCTAATCCCAGCACTCGGGAGGCTGAGACAGGCGGATCGTTGTGAGTTTGAGACCAGCCTGGGCTACAAAGTGAGCTCAAGGCCAGCCTGAATGGCATAGTGAGACCCTGTCTCAAAAAGACAAGGACCAGGGATCTAGCTCAGCAGCCTAAGCACCTGCCTGGCAAGCGCAAGGTCGTGAGTTTAATATTCCTGGTGCCACAAAAAAAAAAGAAAAAAGAAAATTCCAGTCACTTATTGTGTTTCATTTCCAGGTCACTTTTTAGTTGTGTATCTGTAAGAGTTCCACTGTCATTTTTCATAGCCTTTAGTATTTTGATAAGTCCTGGGCTCTGAGTTGGTTTCCTTGGGTGTAGACTTAGTCTCATACTGACCCCTCACCTCTACAGTGTGGCTTTTCCCTACTTGCTTGTTGTCAGAAGTCAGCAGTGTCATGATAAATGCAGAAGTGACAGATGCTACAGGCCACGCCCAGAGTCCGTGGTAAGGAAGGCACAACGAGAGCGTTGCTTCCTTCATGCTGTTTGCCAAGCTGGGTGTAGACACTAGAACCCATCATGCTGTTTTAGGTCTCTGTGATGAATGTTTGTTTCTGTGGACCCATAGCATCGGAATCTCCTGGGACCTTGACAGAATGCAGAACTACGGGGCTATTCCAGACTCTGAGTTGGGGTCTGCAGTCTGACAGCATGCCTTCTCGGTGTGTAGAGCTCCAGAAGTACTCGCACCGAATACCTCACCCTGTTCCTCTCTTAAGTTCCACTTGGTATCACCACCTTTTTGGAGTTTCCCTCAGCCCATTTCTCATTTCCGTTAACCTTCCTTTTTGACTTGTCCTACACAGAGTTATGTACTCCCTTATGGCATGATTTTTATCCTATGTATGCTTGTCATACTCTCAATCTATTCGTGTCCACTTTTTCCTGTTGCATTACAGTGTTCTTCTGTGATTGACCTTTTGTTCTTCAACACAGAATAGTCTGCCTGGCACACACTGGTGCTCGAAATGTTTAACTCTAGCTGTACTTCGGTGGAAATCACAGCAGTAAAAGAAAAGTCAGTGACGTGCTGTTTAAGACACACAGAAGGTAAAACCTAAGGAGATGCTACACAAAAGAATGCCTTATGGACGTGCCGAACAGTAATGCAGCCTTCACCCAGGTGCGTTCCAGTCTTTATTTTTCTGTTCCAGTGTGGCATGGAACGTGTCATTACACTGATAGTTTACACTGCTTTACTTTTTAAGTTAGATAAATGGAGCAGCGTTAGTAGAAATAAAATCCTCTTAACTTCTAACACATGATGTACTTTCACTTGTGCACACACTTTCAATCATACACAACCTGTTCATTTCACACTTCATGTGTGTTTCGGATATTAAGTCACAATTTTAATTAGGAGAAAAGTACAATTTTCTTTTTATCCTATAACTTCATTATTTCTGCATATGGTTGCTCTACATTCTTCTGATTAGAGACAGAATCATTTAGGTATTCCATAGCTGTTGGACATCACAGTTGTTATCCAAGATCATAATGAAATTATTGCTATGATGGAGACTCTAAATATAATCATGTTCATAGATATGTGTTTTCCCTTTAAACAAAGTTCAATCTCGGTATCCCAGTGAGTAGGGTTGCATCATGAAAAGATGCATGAACACAGTCTATACCTCCCAGTGCTTTTAGTCTGTCTTCTGCTGGGCGTAGCTAGTTGTTCCTTGTCCTCAGTGCTCCCCCCCCCCAACTTTATACTGTGGAAAACTTTCAGATGCACACAAAAAAGATTAGAATAATGAACTCCCATGTACCTATCAGTCAGCTCTGAAGAAAATTCCAGAATTTTTTCATCTGTATATGTCATGTGTGTTTATGTAACACAGTGCCTTATTACACAGGCCAAATTAGTATCTACAAGCCAGTTTGTGTTCAGGTTTCTTGGGTTGTTTAAAAAGTGTGTGTAAGTGTAGATATGCAGCCCTTTTGTTCAAATCAGAATCTCAACAAGGTCCACACAATGCCTTTAGGTGCAAAAAATCCTTTCACGGTTATAATTGTATCAAATACAGAAGTAAAACACGTGCATCCCTTTTTATCACAGTATTCTTTGGTAAGTATATGTCTGTCTTTTCATGAACTTTTAAGATTTTAAGGTGCATATCTACTATAGAGTATATTTAACTTTCCCTATTACATTCTTCAAGTTGTTTCTAATTTTTCATTATCACAAAAATGCTAAGATGAATAAATTTGTGGAAAGTTGGTTCCATGTTTGGTAGGATTCAGTTAGAGTCTTGAAAATGGAATAACTAGGTCAGAATACAGTTACCAGTTCAGTCAATATTTATTTTGAGCAGATACAAAAGTAAACAAGATAAGTGCCCCCCCTGCAGCGATCTTATAAAAAACACACTTTAAATCAAGCCTTTGTAATGTATCTCAGTGCTTTTCAGAAGGCTCGTATCAATTCTTAATGTTATCTGAAATATTAGAGCGCTTGTTAAAACTAGTAATTTTTTTTTTTAACTAGACTTGCTTGTAATACTAACCAGGCAGAAAGAGTACACTGTGTGACACAAGTTGTCCCTAAATGTCAAGTGTTACCGTTTTCATTATTTTATCACAGTCACTGACATCTAGCTTTTCTCCCAATTCAAGCATCATTTGAACTGTAACTCTTTAATCCATCTGAAGTGTGTTTTACCCATCTTGAATTCCTTTTACTGGCTGTCGCTTGGTGCGGCTGGCTGCAGGTTGAAGTGAGTGGTGTGGACCGCGGGCGGGCGCCGGCCTGCTGGAGTCGGCCCCGTGGCCCTGCTGCGGTGTGGGAAGGGCAGTGATGGTCAGGAGCTCACCGGTTAGAGCTCTGCGACCAGGGCAGCAGTGCGATCATCTGAGCCGTCTCAGGTGGGTGTGTGTGTGTGTGTGTGTGTGTGTGTGTGCAGATTTACATCTTTCTTCGTTTCTCCTTTTCCCTGAGTTATTTTTCCCCTTTGAGCAGTCTCTTACCTTTTCACAGTACTTTTTGAAGACTCTGGATCTTATTTACTCTTTCAGTTTCTTACACTAGCGAAACGATATGGTTTTACACATGTCGGTCTGATTTATTTCCCCTGAGTATGGTCTTGAGTCGCATCATTTACCTATAAAAGCCTCAGTGTGTCACGTATGTTTTAGAGATTGCTCCTGTGTCTTGTCTTTAATTTACTCATTCCTTTTTTCTTTTTTGGTGTATCAAACTCGGGGCCTCACAAATGATACACAGCTTCTGTGTATTTTCTGTCCGTGTGATTTGTGTGAATTTAAAAATTAAGAATTTACATTTATTCTTTTGTTAAATTTTATTTACTTAGAATGCAAAAATAGTAAGTACGAAGGATGTAAAAGGCAGCATGAAGTACAAGATTTGTAAATGACATACCAGGTGGTGGTGATAAGATATAGTCGCCTACAATTTGATTTGCAGCATGATCTCCTCTTATTTCATTGTTTTTAAATAATGTTTCAAGGTGAAAATGAAGAGGCACATCTACAAAAATAAAGTTAAAAATGTTCTCAGTGAACATCATTCTTTTACAGTCTAATAATTTGCTTCCTTTCTACACATACCATATAAGCTTACAAAATAAATGTTTTGTAACTCTCTTTACCAAGCATGCCAGTAGCAATCTTTTGAAGTTACTGGTTAAGTATAGTTAATAAAAAAATCTAACAGATGAGCAGCTTTGTGAACTTCCTAAAATAGCAGGTAAGATGAATACTAATTATAAATGCAATTCATAGATGAATAGAAACAAAGGTACCTAAGAGGATTTTAACAAAACACAGCCAAACATGGCTGACAATTCATTCTACATCACCACAAAATTTATGTGAAATAATGAAGTTTGCAAAAGATAACAATACTTGAAACATTGCTATAATTCAGTTGCAACCTGTTAAGAAAACACAGAACTGCGTATTTGCCTAGTTTACAGTATTAAACTGCTTTCACCATGATTAAACCTCCCTGACATACTACTTTTCGTTCTTTAAATACTTAGGCTATATATTTGAAACTGTCACAATCAGAAAGTCAAAAGATTTGCTCACATGTTTTTTTCTTTTAAGAACATGCAAGCAATCTTAAAAAGCATGACTAGCTGGGCATGATGGCACATGCCTGCTTGGGAGCCTGAGGCAGGAGGATCACAAGTTCAAGGCCAGCCTGGATAAAGGAGCAAGGTCCTTTCTCGTACACCTAAGTGGCAGGACATTTGAACATTTGCCCAGTATAAAGAGGCCTGAGTTCAGTGGTTAAAAAAAGCCTAATAGACACCTAAGCTTTTCCTGGGGCAAGGGGTGGGGGCCTCATAAAGCAGTTGATGCATTGAAAGTTTTGCTAATGAAAAAATTTAAGAAAACATGTAAACCAAGATGGATTTTGGGTTTGTGTCTCTTGCTCAAACAATATTCTGTTGGTAAAGTCCATGTGTGAGTGTGGGAAAAGCACACAGAAACCAAACTGACTCACGGTCATCATCATGGAGTTTGTCCTAAGGGCCAGTGACAAAATGAAAAAGAGAATATAAATTTAAAACTCTCCCTTAAAATGCTACTTAAACATTTCAGGATTCGGACACATTCTAATTCCTGCTATTAAAAAGAGGATCACTTACATCACTGTGTGAGCTAAAACATGATCTAACCGGACAGCCTTACTCCAACTGAATGTAACACACGTGTGCTTTTCGTACACACTGCAGCTGTCCTGAACTGGAAAGCACGGGCCCGATTTATTTGTATTTATACTCCTAGCACCTATTTAGTACACTGTGTATTTAGAGAACCTTACTAAATGAATTCAAGTAATGGATGGCCCTAACTAGCGGGTAAAGAAGTTAATTTTATTTATTTAAAAATAATGTCTCTTCTAAGGAGCCTGTTAGAAAAAGGGTACTTATACCCATTCTCAGGTTCTGTCTTAGGAAAAGTATGTACCAGCTGAGGGTCATCTCAACAAAGAAGCATCTCTTGTACAAGAGAAACCTAAAGCAAAAGTAAGAAATAAAATAAAGGTGAGATGGTAGGAAACAAAATGACTTTAGAGATAGGGCAGTGGAGCAAGCGGTGAGGGAGGGGCATAAAGGAATAGAAAATGATCGAGCCATGTTCTATGTATGCACCAATCTCCCAAAAGAAACACCACAATTACGTATTGAAACATACACCCATAAAATTATTTTTTGTTGTTCTGGTTTCTTAAGACAGGGTCTCACTATGTAGTTCAAGCTGGCCTTGATCTTGCTGTGTAGTCAGGCTGAATTTCTTCAATCCCCCTGCTTCAGCCTTCTGAGTGCTGGGAGTACAGGGATATGGCACCAAGCCCAGTTTAAGAAATAGGAAGTTTAGAAAGAAAAAAGGTGGTTTAGAATACCTCATATCAGCTCCTAGCTCCACCGCCTATTAGCTCAGATCTGCAGTGGCCTCGAGTTCACATTTGGGTGGGGACGGGGACACTGGGTGGACCTGCTGTTAGGAAGTGGGGCTGACTGGAAGAGGCAGGTTCATCTTCCTTCCTGGGTCCGCCCTCGACTCTGCCTCCCCTCCACCCCGAAGGGAGCAGCTTTCCTCTGCCCAGCCCCTTACAGGCGCCACTGAGTGTGCGTAATCTTGGATGAATGCTTAATGTCTCTAAGCCTAATTTTCTCATATGTAAGATGAAGAGGACCGCAGTATCTGTTCTCATGCATTGTGTGACATGCTTAGTACACGCAGGGCCAGTGTACTCTCACACCTAGTGTTGGCTGCAGTCACGTTATTATAGTGCTTATTGTTTTCTGTCTACTATGAAAGTTTTCTCAGATAGATGAACATAATTCCCATCCAGACTTTAAAGAATGGTGTAGCTTACATGCCACTCTAATACTGTTAAGAACTAAATTAAGATTTGGGGAAGTGGGATAGGTCGAAAAAAGTTATATTACAAAGAGAGACAGGCTCTTAACTGTGAAAACTTAAAGATTAACACAAGCTGAAAAGGAAACAAAAGCCCATTTGAGAAATTCCCTAATAAAGAGAAGAACCTGAGATGACGAATGCGAGGCAAGTTTATATTTTAACTAAAATATTTAGGGGCAGGGGATACACCTCAGTGGCACAGCACCTGCCTGACAAATGCGAGGTCGTGAGTTGATTCCTGGTACTACAAAAATGTAAAAAATTTTTTTAAAATAAAAATATTTATTTTAGATCTGATACAGAAAAGACTAGAAAAATTACCGAAGAAATTATGAACTGGAAATTTAAAACCACCTTAGATCTGTAGAGTGTAAATGCCTCATTTACTCAGATAATATAATTCTTGAGGTTCAGAAGTTGACTACAGCTGTAGATAGTTTTCCTGCCACTTAAGAGATGCAGTGTAGTCTATAATCATAAACGGCAGCACATTACCTGGCAGGGGAAACTCCATGAGAAGTATCCCACTACCACTGAGAAACATCTCAACAGCATAGCAGCCTGCCAACATTTTAACCAAGTTTAATAGTCTAGGAGATTAAAATCTAGTTATTTCTCAAAGGCAAATAAATGTAATTGAAAAATCAAAAGAAAATTAGCATCACAGATAAGTAAATTCCTCTGTAAAAACCGCTTAGGTCCAGTGACAAAATGATAGCTTCTAATAGATAATTTGCATTCTAAGTCTGTTGCATTACAGAAAGTACACAGTCACTTAGCAATGTGTGTGCGGAAGCGTACCTGATGGCAGCGAGAGAACAGAGTGGAAAGAGGAGTCTAGCTCTGACACGTGCTTGCGGAGTGTCTGTGCCTTTGCACTGTGTCCACAGCCGGTCCCGGCTGGAGCCGACTGCAGGCAAGGCATTTCCGTCGGGTTCAGCAATGGTGCATCTTTCAAATGCACAATCTGCAAGGAAAAAGAATGTGAAGGCTTCAGTTTTGCTTCAAAGCTAAATGTGAGAGAGTGTAACAGTTACAGTTCAGTACCTGAAGGATATCCAGAAAATTGTCTTTAAGGAACTAACCTAGGGGAAGAGTATTTTGACAACACAGAATAATGACACCAGACAGACTAATCAAAAACCGGCCATATACCAGATGAAGCCTGGCTAATTTCATTTTGGTTTTTTGAAAGGAAGAGTAATGTCCATAAAAGTAGACTTTTTCTCATGTTAGAAAGTCACAGTAAAGAGAAAAGGACCCAAGAATACGGCATTGCATTCATTTAAATCATATTCAAGTTCTTTCAGTAACATTGTGCACTTCTATAAAAAGACACATATTTTCTTAAATGGTTTCCTGTTTGTTTCAACTGTAAGAGATTTTAAAATGCAGTTTTTATTTAACATATCCCACAACTGCAAAACTTTCTAACTAGTAGTATGTTTATAGCTTCTTTTAGTCTTCTGTTATGTGACCATTACTTGCAAATAATAATCCAATTGCATCTAATACTAATAATTTTATGATTTATGTGGGGGATTCCAATCATGCTGGGTGAGTTCACCAGTCAGGTAATTAACAGAAACGATCAAAGGAGATACTTTTATTTTGCTCCTTATAACAAAAATTTTATCAACTCATCAAATTTACAGTGATGTGGATGGTAGGATTTTTTTTTGGTATGTTCAGGATGAATTTAATTTTGCTAAAAGAATTTTCAAAATATATTAATACTGAATTTAGTCTCATGCTTTTTCTGACCCCAATGAAATGATTACATGGATTTTCTTTATTAATCTGGTGAATTTTACCAAAGAAGTTTTAAATGTCAAATCAAGATTGGATTATTTTTGAAGAGTCTTACTCAAGGGTTAAGTTTATTAACTTTTCCAAATAACAATTGATTTGTTGAGTTTCTAGAACAGATGTTGTTTTATGTTTAATTTATCCCTATCTTGCTTTCTTTAGGATTAATCAAATATTTTGTTGTATTTTTCTTTTCTGTTGTATTTTATGCATTCCAGTATTTTTTTTTCTTTTAATGGTTTGCTTCCTTAGGGATCCTTAAAGCCGTTGGCTTCTGTAGTATAACACAAACTATTCCTTTTACCATTTCCTTCAAAAAATTGAGACATTAGAACACAAGCTCTGCTTACTCGCCTTTTTGTGTGTGTGTTATCATTGTTGGGCTTCTTAATCCTGCACATGCTGATAGTCCCACACAATGTCACTGTTACTGCTCTTGCCATCAATGTTCACATATCCAATCTGTATTTATCCCTTTGTTTCCACCTGATTTCAGGCTGTGCTCTTTCATGTGTCAGGCAAATGTGATGGAAGCCCTACCTGTCCCTTTTCATCGCTCTTACTTCCTACCTTCAGTTCCCTCCTCTCCAGGAGCACAGTAGCATCCCAGCAACAGAATCACAGCAGACACCAAGCATTTGCCTTATACCAGCAGAACACTACACCAAAAGACTCGTGTATCGTTTTCTTCTGAAGATCCTCTGCTGTTAAAAGTCAGCATTCTCACAGAGCACACTGGCTATTATGTGTAGATATTGAAACATTTTGTCTATATACAGACAAAAGACTAATGTGTTTTTAATTTCTAATTAAATTGCAATAGTGAAAAAAATGCATTTTTAATTTCGAAGAAGAGACAAAACAATAGGCTGATAGCACACTCTGGGAGTAAAAATGTGTGCTAAAAAACAAACCAAAACAAAAAGAACCAACCAAAAACTTTTAGGCAAATAATGAATAAAATGGTTTATTACTTACAAGGGCTTTAAATGATTAGAAAATGTAAGTTAGCTTTGAGGTATTTTTTTAAAAAGTGTATAAAAGTGAACAAAGCTACCATAAGATTTAACATTTTAGCATAGATTCTGGAGGGATAAATATTAACTAAGCAAACTAATAACTGGATTGGCTATGGTAAGATTGTGAATAAAACAAAGATACATTATTTCCTTTTGCTAAGCAACTCCAAGATTGTACATATAATTAGAAAAAGTGCTGCCTGCCTGCCTGCCCGCCTGCCCGCCTGCCCGCCTGCCCGCCTGCCCGCCTGCCCGCCTGCCCGCCTTCCCGTCTGAGTAATGTGGAAAGTGAATTAATGACATTTGCATTTAGCGTCTCTAGGAATGACAAGTAACACAGCGTGTCTGCTACCAATCTTTGCTTCATCAGTGGTAAACGTTACTGCTCATAGAACTCCCTTCCCCGATTCCAGACATCCCATATACCCCAGACACCAAATCAAGCTTCAGAAAGCCAACAGCCAGTTGCAACCGGCAAGGCCTTTCTTGGATGTGACTTCAGAGCATCAGTACATCACATAGAAAATGGGCCTTTAGTTAAAAATGTTTTTTCTATGGCCCACCTTCTACGTGATGTACTGATAAAAACTTTTTCACTCACCCATCACAATGGAGTTTACAGAACTGTAAATCAGGTGACAGCAAGCCGAGATGTCAGTTCAGGTTTGGTTCATGTTCTCCTAATGTGTCACTATTAGGACTGGACTAGGACAGTTTACAGAGTGTACTTAGCGGTACCATAATTTGCTGTCTTTTCTTTCCCTTCTGCTTCAAAACTTTAGCAAATCAGTTAAATTGGTTAATTATTCAAAACTTCTTTTTATCAACCCATTTCATCCACTACATAATCAATCCTACTCTTTATAACCTTACACTTCGTGCATCAAATAGTCTTCTGATTTCCAATTCTCTGGTCTTTTCTCACTGTAACCATCCTGCTGAAAGGCACCACTTTAATCTTTCAGAAATATTTTTAGTATTTCACTCCCCTGTGTAAAAACCCATCACTCCTTCTACAATCACTGAATCAGTGTCATCCCCAGTCACATCTGGAAAGGGCTTATATGACACACTGTTATGTATCTTTCAGACTCTATAAGGTAGCCTTATCCTTTTTATGGATGAGGAAATTAAGGCAGTAATTTGCATGGTTCTGTGTATTATGATTAGAAGTAGAACTGAGCCGGGCACAGTGACTCATGCCTGTGATCCCAGCTACTCAGGAGGCTGAGGCAGCAGGATCACGTGTTTGAAGCTAGACTGTGGAACTTGGCAGGAACCAGTCTCAAATAAAAATAATAAAAAGAGTAGGGGACAGCTCAGTGGTAGAGTGCTTGCTACCATGCGAGAGGCCCTAAGTATGATCCTCGGTATTAAGGGAGAAAAAGTAGAAAGATTTCGATCCAGTGTTTTCTAGAACCCATACAGGAAACTACTGTGATGTGCTGCTTCTCTGCAAGAGACACCTTCCAAACTGATGCAGAATTACGTAACGCGTATTTTCTCACAGTTCATAGCTACACAAGCTATAGATTTTTCTTTCCAACCTATGAAAGTCACTAGAGTGCAGAACTGGTGCACTGAGGACTTCCACTCAGTACCCCACCACACCTGCTGGAGAGACTGGAACAGTGCAGCACAGCAGCGGGTGCTCCGGAGGCACAGGTGGCTTCCCAGGAGTGCAGAGTCAAAGTGACCTTAAAGCCACTCACGTCTCGTCGTGCAATTGCACATACCTCCTACGTGGAATTAACCTGTTTTCTATTTCCTACCCTCAGTGTAGAAGAAAATACCTGGGATTATGTGTTGAAATTAAATTTGCATACATTTGTGCCATATTTTCCCAACAGAACTTAAATTTCTGCAAGATCACATCATTAGTTTTCTTTAAAACTCTTGTATTATTTGCTCTAAAAAGTGGCCTGCATTCACATAAAACTTATAAAAAGGTCATGGAAACTTCAAGATGGAATTTTCATTATATACAACTGGATTATTTATTAAACTGCCAAGCATTATAATTTGATACTCTATAAAATAACAATAATGAGACTATTGACTACTTAGAAACACTCCTTTTGGCACTCATAAAATGTATAAACACAGGGCTGGGGATATAGCTTAGCGGCATAAGCACCTGCCTGGCAAGCGCAAGGTCCTGAGTTCAATTACTGGTACCAAAAAAAATTATAAACATAAGTGAACAGAAATTAAATCAGTAATTCTACTTAATTTATAAGGATTATAATATTCTTTTGGGGTGGATATACCAGGAACTGAACTCAGGACCTCACACTGGCCAGGCAGGCGCTGTGCCACTAAGCTAAATCCCTGGCCCCCTATTACAGTCATTCTTAATTAGAAGCTTTACTTCCATTTAAATATGTTAGGCCTATGGCAGCTGTTTTCATAAATATACTTTAAGTGGTTTCTGGCTTATATACTACAATTTATGAATTCCTTCATCAACAAATACATGCCTTGCTGTATGTTATGGTTTGTGTGTAGGTGTCCCCCCAAAGCCTCACGCGGTCACTGGTGGGCTTTTCAGACGTGGCTGGACCTAGCGTGTGACGCTGGGATTCAGGCTGTGTGATACTAAATCAGTCCATCGATTGGTTTGGCACCACCCTAAGTCCGCAGGCCTAGATAGAATACAAAAGGGGCAGAAAAAAGGGGCCAAGCTTCTTACATGGGGTGTTCGCTGCCTTCTGCCTGCCCCGCTTTGCCACAGACTGTTTCTCCTCCTGCCATGTGCCACCCCGCCTTAGATCCAGCCAACCATGGACTGAAACCTTTACAAACTGTGAGCCAAATAAACCTTTCCTCCTTTAATTTGGGGTGTTGGGTATTGTGTCTCAGCAACGAGAAACATAACTAAGATACTGTACTTGAAAATATCTCTGTGCCTCTCATTTTCCACTGACGGAGCAGTGTCTATTCTGCCCCACGGAATCTCAAACTGGATATAGGTAGAACAAATAAATAATACCTTCACAAGAATTCTTGGAACTATACTTGAACAACTAACTGCTCAACACGCTACACCTGGGGAGTCACCTAAAAACATCTCAGTTCAGGTATCTGAACATTTCTGGCTGATAACATCTGAGACTTCAAGCCAGAGTCTAACACCATAGTGGGATGAGATATCAGGGGTCCTGGGAAGAAGGGGCTAAGTAGGATTTTTTTAAACATGAGAAATACGATTAATTAGGAACCAGAGGATGAACTTTGATAGTTCCAATGATGGCACCAATCAATGAACCACATCTCCCAGTATTCTTGCCTCCCATATTACACCCTACATCAAGTCACTGTAACCAACAAACTCAGTAGGAAAGCAGTCAGTTCTAGGATGTAAGTAGGAACAACCAACAGCTTCTATATTTGCATTTTTGAGAGACACAGACAGTATGTAAGAAGTCTTATTACTCTGCTAATGAAACTGTGAAAAGACAACATGGAATGTCCTAAAACTATGGAGAGGGAAAAAAACCAGGCCATCCAAGCTTCCAGATGAGTTAGCCCCCGTTACCATGCTACTACAACTCTGTGAGACCTCACACAAAGCTGGGAGAATGACTGCTCAGATAGCTACAGAATCGTGAAAGCTAACAGTAAGCGGTTTTATACCCCTTTAAGTTTCAGGTTGGTTGGTCATACAGTAACCAATAACTAAATCAACCAGGATAGGCTATCCTAAACGTGCAGTGTAGGACACATGCTCGTTTCTATGGTGAAGAAAACAGTAGAGCATGATGAATTTTCACCTATATATATATATATGCTTGATAATCACATGATCCATAACGACAATGTAGAAACCTTGATCATAGCCTTTTCTGGTCAACCCCCACCATCTCCCACCCTGCACTGAAATACAATTCTGTTAACATCAGTATTTTTGCTTATACCAGAAATGCAACAATCCCTTCCCCAATGTCTGAACAGTTCCAGCATTTTTGTCAGTTCAAGTCCAAGTATCTTCTGAGACTCAAGACAAACTCTTAGCTATGAATCTCTACAAAAACTGGAAACAAGTTCCATAATCCCAAGGCACAATGGCATAGGGATGTATACACTCACGCCAAAAGGGAAGAATAAAAGAATAGAAAAGAATTGCACCAAAATGTAGGAGGTCAATATTAAACCCTGTAGCTCTGTATCTGGCACTGGGGGAAGTGGTAGTGAGGGGTGAGTTCTAGAGGGCTGGGCCAACCCCACTCCTGGGGGCTTGCTGGCTGACACCCAAATAGTCCCTATGGACTGGCTCTGCCGACTGCAGCTTTCCTCAGATGTCCACCTTGCTGGTGTCTCTGACTTCCTGGCGTTTCCACTGCACTTTTGTCTTCATTTTCACAGCTTTACTCACTGCCTTCTCAGAAGAAATTTGGGTGTAAGCCTCTTAGACTCCACATCTTTTTCATTTCGCATGCCAGGAAAGCCAGCATCAGCTGGATGATGCCAACATCTGCTGTCGGCAGGAGCAGTAGCCAGGCCGCCTTGGAATCTGACTGCTGTAGCCTCGGAGTCTGTGGACAGCTGAGCACAGTGAAATAAATCTCAAGGAACAATTCTGTAGGAGGTGTTTGTTTGTAAGCAGCAGACCCAGGTGATCTCTACTCAAATGCAACCTGATCTTTTGCAACCCTGATCTTTCAGTAAGTAGGGTCTTGCTGATTTCTGAATCAGGCATCTTTCTTCTTGTCCCTGTACAAAGTGCTTGTTTTCTTTCTAATGGTACTAGTCTCTTCAGCCATACCTCTTTTGGCCTAAAATGTACATATGGTTCCTTCTGGGCCACAATTTAAACTTTTCGAGTTTTTCTTCACTGCCCTTTGCCTATGATTCTCCTAAATCTAGATAAAAGCAGTCAGCACCACCCATGCCACAGCACGAACCTTGGGCTGCTTTGCTATTTCATCTCTCGGATTAATAATTAGTCTACTGCCTTTAAATTCAGTCTTCTTTAAAGTCTCAAGACATGGAAAATACAGGCAGGTTTCTTCCAGAGTAACACACACAGCCTTTAGTCCAACTGCCAGTAAAATTCTTTTTCCTAAATGAAACCTCCTGAACCTGGCCTTTGCTATCTGCATTTCTATTAGCATTCTGGTCTCCTCAGTTCCAACCAGTATCACTCATCAGGTTCTGCTTACAGCAGGTTTTTATTTTTTTTTTTTTATTTTTTTATTTTTTTGCGGCACCGGGGATTGAACTCACAATCTTGTGCTTGACAGGCAGGCGCTTAGACTGCTGAGCTAGATCCCCAGCCCTACAGCAGGTTTTTATTAGCACATGTCTGCAGTACATGAAGTCTGCATTCATCTTGGGGAGCAGGTACATGTATGTAACACAGCTGGTTTCTTTTTGTAATCCCCTTCCCACACACTTGCGTACCTCCATCTCTAAATGTCTTTTCCCCGTTTTTATTATTATTATTATTTATGACATATGTTTACACTCACTGTGTTTGGAACCTGTACATGGCATATCTTCATTCTTACTTCCAACTTCCACCCCCCTTCTCCAACCCACCATAGTCTCCAGGACCATTTTCCATTTGTAAAAATCTAGCCTCTTATTTCCATTTATGTATTTTTTTATGGTTTATTTGGCTCGTAGTTTGTAGAGGTTTCAGTTCATGGTTGGCTGGCTCCAAAGCAGGGTGGCATCACAGAGGAGAAACAGTTCATGGCAGGCAGAAGGCGCCAAGCTACAAGCCTCTGTGTATTTATCATTCATTTTGTTTTGTGAGAAATGCTATACAGTATTTAAGCTTGTGTTTCTGATTTATTTCATTCAACATTAATTTCAGATGCAGCCATTTTTCTGCAAATGTTCTGAATTTATTATTGTGTAGTATTGTTACATATAAATGTGACATTTTCTTTATTTGTCTGTCTGTGAGCATACACGCTCCTTCCAGGATTTAGCTGTTAAACTCCTATAAACATGGGTATGCATACATCACTATGGTATGATGTTTTTAGTTCTTGTGGGTCACCTTGAAAGGGAACAGCTCTGGGTCAAATAGAATTTCTATTTTTTAGTTCTACAAAATGGGGTGGGGGTGGGGGAATTGCCAGATACTCCAGACAGAGGACTAATAACTAGAATATTTAAAGAACTAAAAAAACTTTAGGTGACCTAAAATAAAAGACCCAATCAAAAATGGGCAAGTATAATTAACAGACATTTCTAGAAGAAATGGTTAATAAACATAAAAACATGTTCAACATCTCTAGCCATTAGAGAAATGTCCATTAATACAATGCTAAGATGTCATCTTACAACAAGAGAATGCCAGTCATCACGCAGTCAAAGAATAAAAAATGCTGGCATGACCGTGGTGAAAAAACCCTCCTACATCGGTAAACTAGTGTAACCATTATGGAAATTTCTCAAAGAACTAAAATTAGAAATTCCGTATGAGCCAGCTATTCCCCCACTAGATATCTTCCAAAAGAGCTAAAGACATCATACTACAGCAGTACATGTATAGCAATGTTTACAGCAGCACAATTCATAAAGCTAAATTGTGGAAGCAGCCTCTATGCCCATCAACAGATGAATGGATAAAGAAAATGGGATCTTTGTACATAATGGAATACAACTCAGCTATAAAGAAAGATAAATTCGAGATGTTGGCAAGGTCTTTCTGCGGCACAAGTCTAGAGGCAGGAGGGCTCCTCTGCCCACAGTACCTGCTAGACAGGCGAATGCAAGAACATAACTTTCCCCAGTGTTTGGAGCGGAACTTTGTGAGGAGGGTAGTGCATGCCAAGTCCATCCCAGGAATCTGGCCACTATATGCTAGATTGGCTCCTTGGGCTTTGTGCCTCATTATCAAAATAGCTACGCCCAGAGGAGTGGCAGGTGGGGGCAGGTGGACCTGCCATGGCAGCGTCATGTCCTGTTTTCAGCTGTCCATTTGCTTGCTTGGATGCATGTGTATCAGCTTTTCTATTAACTCTTTCAGTGTGAAAGCCCTCCTCCCTCACAATACCTCCTTTCTCAGCGAACTGTCTCTGAGCTTCTCCCACACCACTCGTCCTCTAGTCAGCCATGATGAATCAGTCCTCTGCTTACAGCATTGTAAGACTTCACTAGATTGCATCTCCAAATTTTCCAAACTCCTCTTGTAAACTAGTTCTGAACACTTCTGAACCACATGGTCAACTGTAGTCACACCAATGACCTCACTTCTCTGGTACCAATTTTTTTTTTTTAATCAGCTTTCCAGTTACTCTGACACAACACCAGACACCAAAACCTTAAAGGAGTTTAGTTTGGCTCATGGTTTAAGGGGTTTCAGTCCATGCTCAACCTGCTCCAAGGCAGAAGGTTGTGGTAGAGCAAAGGTGCATAGTTCATGGCAGCTGTGAAGCAGAGTAAGACAACAGTGCCAAAGAAGAAAGGGCAAAGGTCCAGACATAGACCCCACGGCCCTGCCTCCGTGACCCACCCAGACACACCCAGAAGTGTGCCCCAACAAAACGGGTAGATCGCAAAGCCGTTCCAAGTGATGCTCTACCCCAAAAGGCAGAGGAAGGAAGAGCAAATCCTTTCTCTGTTCTTGGCACTGGATATCCATCTTGTGTCTCAGACATCACTGCTTCTGGTTTTCTGACTGCAGGACTCCTACTAGGCATTCGCTGTTCTTCTGGTTCAAGAGTTTTGGCTTGGGATGCATTAGCTCACTGGCTTTCCTGCTTCTGACTCTGGCAAACAGTGTATCATAGGGCTTCTTGGCTTCCATAATCTTGGAAGCCAATTCTCAGTAAATCTCTTGTCTTTCGTCTTCCCTTTTTGCTGTCTCCATCCTCTCCTCTCTCTCTTCTCTGTTCATTCTCTCTCTCTCTCTTTCTAGCTCTGATTAGTCTTTTGTCTGAAGAACCTTCAAGCCATACAAACATTCCTAACATTCTTTATGTCTTTCTGTGTATGTATATATCGTTACCCTTGGGTAGGTTTTAAGAGTAGAATTTCTGGGTCATAAGATTAAATGCACATACTGGTACATCACTATGTTTTTAATTGCATTTCCTTGCTAAGTAATGATTTTTTAAAAAAACATTTTCATTTTAACTGGCAACTTGGATATACTCTTATAGGAAAGAGCTGTTAAAGTCTTATATATTTTTTATTCTAAAAAAAGTTTTATTGTGAAAAAGGTATACGATATAAAATTTGCCATTTTAACCGTCATTTTGTAGTGTACAATTCCATGTATATGCCTGTTTTTGTTATAGATCCATATTTCTTCTTTTAAAGGGCATTGAAAAAGCAGGGCGCTGGGGCACATGCCTGTAATCTCAGCACTCGGGAGGCTGAGGCAGGAGGATTGTTGCGAGTTAGAGACCAGCCTGGGCTACAAAGTGAGTTCAAGGCCAGCTCAGCAGTGCTAGCCTAGCTCTCTGAACTGCATAGCGAGACACTGTCTCAAAATAAATAAATAAAAAATAATATAGATTTGGGTATATCAGATGTCTTCACTATCTACCCTTTGACTTAATATTGTCTT
>RJWT010001873.1:0-18421 GCA_004365215.1 Cuniculus paca | reverse complement strand
CCATTTCCTGCCTATAAATTTCAGAGGTGTGAAAACTTTCATGTCATCTTCCCTTCAGTTTAAGCTGGTAGTGTTTCAGTGGTATAAGACTCTCAAAAACCCATGGCACTCCCACATGTCACAAGATAAGAGGGTTCTCTAAAGATCTTCTGTGGCTAGCCTCGCTCTCATCTTGTTTCTCCTGAGACAGCTGCCTGGAGCCATGAATTATACATCCACTATCTCTCGCAAATATTTGATCACACTCTGGCTTTTCTCCAGAGCACATTGTCCGTTTTTTTGTAAGATGCCGGAGATTTTCCAAATCATCAAACTCTACTGTCTTTTTACTTAACAGTTTGTTACTCAATTATATCTGTTATTTCACATGTTACTGTAAGCAAGAAGGAGAAACCAGATCCCAAATACCACACATTTGGCTTGGAAATTTCCTCAGGTGAATATCCAAGTGTACTGTTTAAAAGTCGTATTTTCTGTACCACAGTAGAACATAATCCTGCTAATTTTTCTACCACTTTATAATAAAAATCATCTTTTCTCCAGTTTCCAATTACATGTTCTTTATTTCCTCCTGGAATCTTACCAAGGGCACCTTTAACGTTCGTATCTCTAGCAACGTTCTGTTCGTGAAGAGATGTGTATTCTCACCGAGAACAGCAGCTTTGTCTTCTATTCTCACTTCCTTCTGAGCCCTCACGGGAATCTAGGCTTTTCCTGTTTTGCATCTTAAAATTCTTTCGTTCTCTCCCCATTACCCATTCCAAAGCCACTTCCACAATTTTAGGTATTTGCAGTAGCAGCATCCTACTTCCTGGTACCAAGCTCTGAACTAGTTTCCTAGAGCCGGTGTAACAAATCACCATAAACTGAGTAACTAAAGCTACAGAGATAGTTCCAGAGGCCAGATGTCAGAGATGGAAATGTCAGCAGGGTCATACTGCATTCGAAAGCTGTGGGGGAAAATCCTCCACCCCCACCCCCGCTTGTTTCTTTCAGGTTCTGTGGCTTCTGCTGTTCTTTGATTTGTGGGACCATGACTCCGATCTCTACCTTCATTTCACAGAGTGTCTCTATGTCTCAAATCTTTCTTTGCTTTCTCTTAAAAGGATATGACTCACTGGACTTAAGGCTCATCATAAATCCAAAATGATCTTACCTGAAATTCTTTACTACATTGTACAAAGAACCTATGGACAAGTCATTTCACTGTAGGAGTTTTCTAGGTATACCATAACAAGATACCACAAGCGAACGGCTGAAGTAGCAGAAATCCAGTTTCCCAGCTCGGAAGACCAGAAATCACAGCAAGATATCATCACAGTTGGTTTCTTTGAGGACTGAGAGAATCAGTTCACGTATCTCCCCTAGCTTCCTGTATTTACTACCAACCTTTGTAGTTCCTTCACTTACAGAAGCGTCATCTTCATCTCCATCTGACATATGGCAATGTACCCATTAATCTGTGCTCAGGGTACAGCCGTACTGGTTAGAGCACACTGTAGTATCTTAACTACCTTCGCAGTTACTCTTTCCAAATTAGGTCACATGCCAAGGTATGGGGGTTTAGATTTGAACATGAGCTCCTCAGAACACAATTTAGTCCATAAATCATAATCTTAGGTAACAGGGGTAAGGGCATAGCCTCATCTTTTTTAGAGAAAAACTATTTTCTGTGTTATAGCATCTGTTTTTGTTTGTGTTTAAATAGTTTAAAATTTTCTTTTCTGCTTTCTTTCAGCCTGTATAGTTTATGGTAAGAACTCAGCTATCGTTCTTATCTCCTTCTTTTTCCTCATAAGACCGTTTTCTCTCTGGCTTTTTTTCAAGATTTTCTCCGTGTCTCTAGTTTCTTCAATTTGAATATGTCATGCCTATGTGTTTTTTTGTATTTATCCTGTCTTAGTTTTCTAGATGTGTGGTTTGGTTCTTGTCACTGATTTTGGAAAATCCTCACCCATTATTACTTTAACTGTTTCTCCACTGTCTTTCACTTCTTCTGGTATTCCAATTACATATTTGGTACAGCACCTGGAATTACCTCATAATTCTTGGATATTCTACTCTGTTTTTTAAAATTCCCTTTTTTCTTTGCATTTCAGTTTGTGACATTTATTGACTTCCATATAAGTGTCCTGATCTTTTGTTGGCCATATTCAGATTGCTAAGGAGCCTATCAAAAACCTACTTGATTTAATTGTTTTTAAATTTGTAGCATTAACTTTTGATTGCTCTTATGAATCCCCATTCCTCTGTTTACATTATCCCTGCATTGTCTACCTTATCTATATAGCTAACACATTAGTCATAGCTATTTATGATTTGTTAGATAATTCAGTATCTTTGTTATATTTGAGGGTGGCTTTAATAATTGCTTTCTCAGAGTATACTTTTTCCTAGCGTGCCTTGTAGTTTTTGTTGAAAAGTGGACATTATCACATAATAGATCCGGGGGTAAATAAACCTTTATTGCATGGGCTTTGCTCAGTGTTTGCTGGAGGTGCCAGAGGCTTCGTGTTTCCCTACTGTCATTGTTTCTGTTTCTCAGTTTACTTCTGACTTGCAGTACTACTCAGAAGGGCGATGCTATGTAGCTATAACCCATGTTACCCTGCTGGCGCCCTTGAAGTGGATGTGAGATGCGGGGAAAGGGAACCCCGCCCTCCTCCATCCAGGTCAGGGGAGTTTTCCCTTTGAGAGTAGCCTTTGTTACCAAGGACTCGCTGGGCTTAGTGCACAGTGGGTACTCTTCCCCTTGCACGCCAGCGCCACTAGAGGTCCTTCTTGGCTTTTCACTGAGAACCTAGAAGTGTATGTTCCCATCCGTAACCTTCAAGTGAGTCCACACCCAGCTTCAAGCAGTGTGCCAGTATTACCATTTAACTTTTCCTAGCAGTTAGTATATGTTATGGGGCTCCAGCTCCAGGTAAGCAGACCTTGGCTGGGACTCTGCAGATTCCCCTGTCTCCATATTTCAGGTTAGCAGTCTGCCCTGCAACCTCTGTTCTCTGATGGGAAAGATAAAAGATGGGTATATGCCCTTTTTTGCTTCAAGTTTTAAAACTGCTCATTTTCCCAGGTTAGTACATAGCAAACCACCTAAATGATACAAGTAGATCTCTTCTGGTCAGACTACTATAGCATATTCATATGTAAAATGTTTTAGACAGACAATTCTACTTATGGGTGGGAATCACAAAATTAGAGTCCAAAAATGTTACTTATCCATTGCTTGCAGCAACTGTAAAGAAAAATTATTGTATAAAAATAATGTAATATATTAAAATTTTAAAATCATTTGCCCATAAATTGACTTAGGAAACATCTTTTAAATGATTTCAACAATTATTTAAAGAATTATGTTCAAGAGCTGGGGATTTAGCTCAGCGGCACAAGCGCCTGCCTGGCAAGCGTGAGGTCGTGTGATCCCCAGTACCAAAAAAAAAAAAAAAAAAATTTCAAGCTGGGGAATTGTACTAATAATATTTTAACTAGTAAAGGGAAAAAACAGTCTTTTAAAAGAAAAACCCATTCATTATAATTCACATTCTTATGTATAAATGGATTTAACAAAACTGAAAGTTGGTTCCTAATGAAGCAAAGATGTAGATTTTTATTCAAGTGTATTTAAAATAGTTAATGTAGTCACATTCAGAAATAAGTACACTAATATTAAATAATACCATCAAGGAGAATTTCAAAGAAGTATATTCATCTTTTTTTTACAAGTAAAAACATGCTTTTCAAAATGTATTTATCTTTTTTTAATGAAGGGTATTTTTCTTGTGTAAGCATGGACATCTAAAAGTATACTGCTTAGGTTCCAGAAGAGGAAAAAGGGACCGCTCTCAGGGTTAAGAAATAGAAAACCTAAAAACAAAGGCATCATTTCTTCCAAAATAACTTACAATTGTGCAGCTCGTCTTTACGTGAACAAATAGCATATCCCCATTTCCTTGTTACCCTTTCCAGTATGTTTCTTTTTTCAGATTAGCATAAGCAAAAAAAAAAATTTTTTTTTTAAACTAGGGGTGGGGACTGCTAGGCATGGCTCAGTGGTACAGTGCATGCAGGAGGCCTAGGTTCAATCCCCAGCCCCAAACAATAATGACAGCAATCGAAGGGTTTGAGAAAATTCAGAGTATATTGCTATGTTTTAAAAAGTAGTAAATTCCACTTACATACTGACAATACCTATTGTATAATTTAATACTGTGTTTTTAAGTTTCCTACATGTAATTATTCTAAATAACTGCACAATCACTATGCTCTTGTACACGAAAGACACTGATGGTGAAATATTGGTTCCTGTTTTCCTAAGGTTGCCTTACCTGAGGAGCCCAGTAAAAAGTGGGGCTCAATCTGTAGAGTTTTCGTTTTTGGAAACTCTGAAGTGGTCTTGTTCGGGCTGCTGTATTCATAAGAGTCAAGGCCGGAGATTTCAGCCTTATCCTGTCTTTTCTCCTTTTCTTACTGTGCTTCTGATTAAGTAACCAGCTACTGGATGAAGAGAATTCCTCTAAATTTTCTGAAGAGCTGAAATGACATGAAATAATTAGAAGGGAATTGGAGGAGAATAAAAAAAACTAAATGTAAATTGCTTTGGTTTATTAGGATAGAAGAGCATGAACATTCACAAGTAATGCAATAATTGGTGAAAGAATTTGTATCATTGTGGAAGTACATATTCAAGTTGTAAAAATAATTTCTACTTCTATTTTCTCCTGCAAAATAAATATCCCAAAAGTCAGACAATGCCCACCACTTTTCTAGTCTATCATTGTTAGTTGTAAGTCAGTAATTCATATATATTAGTTTTAATACATAAATTTTTTTGCACATGGGTGAAATTACATACAATTACAGGCTAAATGCTAGTCTCATCACTGCAACATTAGTTGCTTGTAAGCACTGAATACCATTTCAGTGAATTCTTAAATAGTTGCTATCCTATTAGAAATTTTAAAAAATGCTTTCAATGATACAGAAGCTGTAACAGTAAAATAATGAAAATATCACACAAGCTACATGTAAAAATAAGTATATTATAATTACCCTTCATATTAATTTTTAACATTTAATTTCAGTTATGCTAGTATATTATATGTAGAATAAGCTTTTTTGGTACAAGTTACCAATTTCAAACTATTTATGTAGTCTAAAACTACTGAGTTTCATATTCTAACATTAACAAATAAATCTGCTATATGGGATACCAATAATCATATAATTTCTAAATATGTTATTTGGTTCAAGTAGGATTAGGATTTGACAGTAAACTAACATATGATTGTTATAAAATATTAACTTCTAGGAAGTCAAAAGATTCAAAAATCCTTTACATATTAAAAAATAAACATGCCTGAATAGTTTATGTTGGTGAAACCAAAAAGAGTAATTAAATATGGAAGTTCATCACTACTATAATACACTCAACATACACACAGTGGAATACATACTCTTGGTCAGTACAGGAGGGGAGGTTGGTGACAACTATTTCCCTTTCTTTTCTGTATTAGTACAAGTTTGTAGTACACAGTGTTTACATTCCTTGTGTGGAGTTGGGACAGGTACATTATACATTTCACTCCTTTTTTCATCCTTCCCTCCCCATCTCTTCCTCTCTTGATTCCCTTCCTATTTCAGAAATATCTATCCCCTACTTCCTGTTACCTTTTATTTTGCTTTAAATACTTTTGGATGTCTCATATAAAAGAAGCCATGTGATATTTAAGCTTGTGTATCTTATTTTATGGTCTTCAGGTGCATCCACGCTGTGACAAATGACTCATCTGTGGCAGAATAGTACTCCAATGTGTAAATACCACATTTTCTTTAACCATTCATCTCTTAATGAACATAGAGGCTGCTCCCAAGAGTTAGTTGTTATGAATCATGCTGCTCTAAGCATGGGAATGCATGTGTCACTATAATAGGAGGTCTTTAACTCTTTTGTAAAGATACCACTTAGAAGGGAAATACCTGTGTCGAAAGGAATTTCCAGTTTCAGCGTTTGGAGGCACCGCCACGCTGACTTCCATAATGGCTGTACTAGTGCATGTTCCGGCCAACAGTGCAGAAGGTTTCCTCTCCTGAGCCTTTCCAGCACTTGTGAATGTTTGATTTCTTGATGATGGCTGTTCACTCTGGGATAAGATGTTATCTTGGTGTTATCTTAATCTGCACTCTTCTAATGGCCGGGGATGTTGTATATTTCTTCACTCACTGGCCATTTGTACTTCTGCAAAGTATCTATTCATTCCGCTTGCCCTTGTTTTGATTAAGTGTTTTATTTTGGGGGTTCTAATTTTTTTGAGTTCTTTGATCCATTTTAATTAAATTTAGTACATGTGAGAGATATGGGTCTAGTTTCAGTCTTCTGCATGTGGACAGCCAGTTTTTCCAACGCCATTTATTAAAGAGGCTGTCTTCCCTCCAGTACATGTTTTTGGTCCCCTTTTCAAAGATCAAGTAACTCAATGTGATGGTATTTTTCTGCATCCTCTGTTCTGCTCCACCAATCCTCATGTCTGTTTCTGTGCCAGAACCACGCTGTTTTTATTACAGTAGCTGTACACCTTCAGGTCCAGGATTGCAATGCCTTCTGCTTTTCTCTTTTGGTTCCATATAAATTTTAGCATTGTTTTCTCCAGTTCTGTGAAGAATGCTGTTGAAATTTTTACTGGGATTGCATTAAATCTGTATATCAATTTTGGAAGTCTGGCCATTTTGACAATATTGGTTCTGCCTATCCAGGAACAGGGGTTCTCTTTTCATTTCTGACGTCCTCTTCCAGCTCCTTTTCAGAGTACCGTATTTTTCACTGTAGAGGTCTTCACTTTCTTTCTTAGGTTAATTCTTAGCACTTTAATTTTTCTTGGTGCTATTGTGAATGGTGTATTTTTCCTTCTTTCTCAGTGGGTTCATTATAGGAAACACTGTTGATTTTTGTGTATTGATTTTGTATCCTGCTACACTACTGAATTTGGTTATTTATTTTGGGGTCTTCTATGTAGAGGATCATATCATATGCACATAATAATTTTACTTCTCCACTTCCTGTACATCTCGCTCTTCTTTTTCTTGCCTAACTGCTCTTGCTAATATTTCAAGGACTGTGTTGAACAGGGATGGTGACACTGGACATCTTCGTCTTGTTCCTGGCTTTGCAGGGGACGCTTTCACTTTTTCCTGGCAGTAGGTTTGCCACAAACAGCTTTGGTCAGTTTAAGATAAAGCAGCTGTATAACTTTCAGTGTTTTATCATAAGAAGATGCTGGATTTTGTCAAAAGCTTGTTCTGCATCTATGGATAAGATTGTGTGATTTCTGTGCTTCCTCTGTTCATGTAGTGTATTACTGTTTATGGATTTGCACATGTTGCACCATGCTTGCCTCCCTGGGATGAATCCTGCTTGGTCATACGTGTGATCTTTTTGATGATTCGGTACAATCTGTTTGCTACCATCTTATTGAAGATTTTTGCATGTATATTCATAAAAGCGATCGGTCTGTAGTTTTCTTTTTTGGTTGGATCTTAGGTTTTGCAGTCAGGGTAATGGCAGCTTTTAGGAATGATTTTGGGAATACTACTTCCCTTGCAATTTCATTAAAGAGCTTGAGGAATATTGGTGTTAGAACTTTCCTGAAGTTTTTGTAGAATTTACCAGTAAATCTGTCTGGACCTGAGTTTTTCTTGTTATTTATTACTGCTTTAATATCATTGCCTGTTACTTGATTATGCAGTTTTTAAATCTTCCGGGCTTGGTTTTGGTAATTTACATGCATCCATGTCTTCTGAATGCTCCAATTTATTGGCGTACAAATTTGAGAAGTAGTTGTTAATAATGCTTTTTATTTCAGCAGTGTCCCTTGTGATTTTACCTGTTTCATATCTAATTGCATTGATCTGGGTCTTTTGTCTCCTTTGGGGTGGTGGTTAGAGTAGCTAAGGACTGGTCTGTTTCATTTACTATTTCAAAGAACCAACTCTTGATTAATTCTTTGCATTTTTAGCCTCAATTTTATCAATTCTGATTTTTCAGAGGAGAAATTTTATAAAGCATGGATACGAGTTTTTTGTTTTTTTTTTTTTCGTGGCACCGGGGATTGAACTCATGACCTCACGCTTGCCAGGTAGGCGCTTAGGCCACTGAGCTGGATTCCTGGCCCTTAATGCAAGTCCTTGAACTTAATATATACTGTTTATCATGGTGGCTTACACATTTTTGAATAAAAGAAAAAAACATTTAGATGAATATACCATGAAATTCACTGGTACACACCTTCCACTGCATAAGCTTATTTCCTTAGGTAAAGCAATTCGCAGAGAATAAATCTCAGAAAAATGAGGAGAGCCCAAGATCATTAAATAGGGAATCAGTAGGTGTTTTGTTTTACCTCAAATTGCTGGACAAAAAAAGAACTCAATTACTGAGAATTAAAGTTACATATTCCATTTATATCACTTATTATAATGCTAATAATTTGAAAGGATGAATTGCCAATCTAATTTGAAACATCACAACCTGGTAGGGATTGTTTTAGAAAAATGCTGTTTAACAGTATATCATAAAAATGCTTCTATGTTGGAATCTATGACATGTGTTAAACTATGTTCAATGTGCATTGTCATTCACAGAAAAAAGAACCAAGAACTTTTTAGTATAGTAGTCTGAAAGGTCTACATCCTTAAGGTATCCTAAAAAGCCAGGAACTACTCAAGGTGGGTCACCCTTGCATACCCGGACAATGACTGACTAAAAGATCTTAGGAAAGAGACTAATACAGCCCAATACAACCGCATGCCACACTAACAAATCTTGGCCTTTTGTCTTCAGCCCGCACCCCTCACAATGTAGATGCCCTGCTCTTTGTTTTAAAGTATACTATCAAGTCAAGGAAACTATGCTGAAGGAACAGCACAAAATAGGTATTCAATACCGAATCTAAAAATACTGATTTAGCCCAGTGTTTTGGATGTTTTCCCCAACACCATTCTCCTATGAAATACACTTAAGGAAAAGTAGAGATAAATACTGGAGAAGATAATTAGAATATGCCTTCTCAGAGACTGTGGTCACCTGGCAGTTCCCCACGGAACCATGCATCTATGTACCCACACTCGCTGCACTGGGGTGAACAGTATCTTACTAAGGCTCACGTCAACCTAGAGCTCCCTTACTTAGGAACAGTAAAAAGAAAAAAGAAGTAGAGCTGCACACGTGTGACAGTAAGGGCTGTGCTTAAGTCCTAGATTCGATCAGTAGCTTCCTTACAAGAAGAGACGCAGACAGGGAAGCTGCCACGTGAAGAGAGGTGGAGTTCACTGGGCCCTGTCTGCATGCTAGAAGGACCCAGCACACGCTAGGAAGAGGCAGGAAAGGGTTCTCACCTAAAGACTTCAGACACCATTTTAAGCTAGAGCTTTGAGGGGCTATTCTAAGTCCAAACCACAACACAGCTCTGTGAAACTAATGCATCCAGAAGCACACTCACCTAACGGTCAGTTTTTGAGTGATTTATAATCTCTATTTCAAATGTTTCCTTTCCATCAGTTACAGCGTTAATGAATTCAACCTATAGTATCCCAAGGTAGGCAGCAAAGCGCCCCCTACTTCCCTGGTGCCCCAAAACCTGCAAGAGTTGAATTTACAACATCCTTTTCCTTGATATAACTTATACTCAGACAACCCAGTAACACCAGGGATGGCAGCAACCGATTTTAAAAGAACTAATATAAAATATGATTTAAAGTAGCTGAAAATGACCCACTAAAGACTTGTTTCTCCCCAACCGTCAAAGGTAAACCCTCCAAAATGAACAACACAGCAAGATCCACATACTACCTGGTAATGTGCCTCAACTATTTCTCCACTCTGCGTTATTATCTAGGGGGACTACAACCCTCACTAAGAACGCATGTCTCTTCAATCTCAGCAGCAAGAACATATATTGAAGTACAAGATGATTTCTAAAAACACTAATGTACACTATTAAGTAGTCAGTAAAATAGAAAATAAATGTTAAAGCTGTATTATCTAGAAAAGTTATAGAACTACATCCAACAGATCACAACCATGAAAATAATATATAAAACGTATAGAAAGAAAAATATTTTGAGCAATAAAACTGACGTCTTTATTTTCTGAATTTTCTATTTTTGCTACAATGAACTTGTATTTTTGTATTAACAAAACAAAAATATTACTTACAAGGGTAATCTTATTAGGGCTTCTAATACATTTTAAAATGGGTACTGATAATAATAAATGAAACTTAGACGTAATAAACATTTATGGATTTTTTGTTTATATTCTAACAACTATAAAAATATTTTGAGACATCTGGAAATTTGAATGTGGACACAATTGCATGACAGCAACAGATTATAGATAACACTGACAAAAAGTAAAAAGCCTATCGAAATATATAGAACTACTTATAATTAAAATAAGAATCACTAGAATTTGCGTTTTAAAATTCTCTAGATGGGAAAATAATGTCAGAAGAACAATAGCTGAAATGAGCAAAATCTTGAGAATCATTAAAGGTCGGAATAGGTGTGCTAATTACATTATGCTTTCTATATGTCTAAAGTTCTCTACAATAAAAACTATTATAGTACTGTCTGCATTTTCACCTCTGGAAGTAGGAAGCCAATATAATAGCTGTATTTTAGTACCTGAGAAATGAGGTCTAAAGTTTGTTATACATTTCTATTTGATCAGAGACATTCCCACAATAATCACTATTTTTCGTCTTAAGGAAAACTTGGAAATATAAAAAATTTTATAACAATAAAAGCTAAAATATTTTTAAAATATTCTAAGCAGAAATGTAGTTTGCATTATACTTTCCATTTAAAGCCTTCAAATTTTTTTTTCTAAAAATAATACTGTACCATAATTTTGGTATCCTGATTTTTCTAATTAAAATTCCACAATAAATGTATTCCCATGTGACTACGTGTTTTTATACACATAATTTTTAATAGTTTTATGGCATTACATCCAGTAGCCATACCACAGTTTATCCAGATATCCTTATATAACACTAAATTTTAGACATAAGTTATTAGAGGTAAAAAGGGAAAGTAAGCTTTTTACAAAAGAAAACATTGTCTACTGGAATTACTTTAAAAACACAGCAGGGGAAGTTTTATTTCCCTATCGATGTCATTCATCTAGCAAATACAGTAATGAATGTCATTTATAATATTACAAAATTGTATTTCAACATGAGTTTGGAGAACAGTGCTAACAGTGTTTGTTAGCTTCTAGCTGAGCAGTGACCATTGAAAACATTGTGAGGATAAAAGAGTGACTACATGTGATTACTTTGCCATTTTAAGTGCACTTTTTCAATTATTATAGTCAATTAAAATGAATGGTTGCATTTCATGTGAAATAACTACCATTAGTGGAAATAAATAACATGGTGATGATTCATTGGAATTTAATTTCCTATCACACAGAGACATTCATTAAGGCCAAAACATGCAACAAAATTTAGGCGTATGTCAGACAGGCAAACTTCACTTTCTCAGAGATAATACCCATGGGGTGAACAAGGATCGGTTTACATTCTGTCTTCATGTTAGAATATCTGATCTAAAAATTTGTAACTATTTCTACAGTCACACAATGTAAAGCTTTCTGTGTTTGAAGAATCAGTCTTCGTTGTTCATTTCCAGGTGAGTCACCTCTGGCCCCACTGCCAGGATTAATAAAGCGTAAAAATCAACCCTAACGTTTTTCTAGTACATGCAGCCATCAAGTTAGAGATAGAGCCTGGGACTCAGTGAGTACCAAGTGCACAAAACGAGTGCTCTGGAAAATAATTAACCAGGTGAGTTTACTGTAAAGACGGATTAGGATGTTATAAAAATGACCTTAACTCCTTTTTAAAAATTATCAAACAATAAGTTCTATGTGGTACAAAAAAGAAAAAAAATCAGTACACAAGATATATGGGTAAACTGTAAAATTTTAAATTTATTTTCATGTCATACAGAAATTGTGACATACTGTGATGTAAGGATAGAATAAGTATTCTTTACTAACAGAACTAAAATATTTTATTTAAGAGTTTACCAAGCTCAACTATGGAGAGTACAGCTAAAATCACAAAAGCCTATAAATCGGAGTCCTCAGGAACCAGGCCACACAGCAGGAGGTGGCCAGCAGGCCAGACAGCACAGCTTCCTTTGTATTTAAAGCTGCTTCCATCACTCCTGTGAGAAGAGGGTCGGTGTTAGATTCTCACAGGAATGCAACCCTACTGAGAATGCACACGGGGATCTAGGCTGCATGTTCCTTTTGAGAATTTAATGCCTGATCTGAGGTGGAGCTGAAGTAACTGATGCTAGTGCTGGGAGTGGCCGAAGGGATAGATGAACATTAGCTAAGAATATTGTTCTTGCACAGACCATAATCCGTTGATTGCAAACTCATACCAAAACCTTATAGTGAGTGGCAAATGACAAGCTGCATCTGCTGGCAGGCTTTCTAGTGGCAAGTGAGCTGATGTACTTCAGTAGTACAGCTGCATTTGGTGGCAGGCTTTATATCAGGATGTGACATTTATCTTAGTCTATGCATGGCCTGCCAATTATTTTATTTACGACATCTGTCCATACCTTTGTCTGCACTATCACTTGTCTCAGTTTTGTTAAGCTCACAAGCTAGTCCAGTCTAAGTATAAAACAAGGTTAGCAGTTATTTTTCTTTCAGACGCTGCAGTACATCATTCTGTGTTTTCCTTGATTTTAGGGTTTCTGCAGAGAAGTCTGCCATTGCTCCGACGCATTCCTCTGTATAAAGGATTTGATGTTTCTCTCTTGCAGCTTTCACTGTTCTTGCCTCGTTCTGTAGTCTTGGCATTTTGAGGCGTCTTCTGGTCGAGCTTCCTTAGTCTCAATGCCTCCTGTACCTCATGTCTGTTTCCAATGATTCTGCACATTTTCTGTTACGACTTTATAAAGCAGATATTCTATCCCATTTGTCTTAACCTTGGCACCTTCTTCTACACCAAAATTTTGTAAGGACAGACTTTTATCCATGTGTCAGAGTTCTTGGTTGAGTCCACAATTTCTTTATTAGTGTCTGCGTGTAATAATTCTTCAACCTCATCTTCAAGCCCTGAAATTCTGTCTTCTGCTTGGTCTTGACTGTTGGTGAGGCTTTTAACTGAATGTATTACTTAACTGATTGAACTTTTCATTTCCAGAATTTCTGTTTGGTTCTTCTTCAGAATCTCTATCTCTTTGTTTAATTGCCCCATCATAGTCTGCATTGTCTCCCTTAATTCATTCACTAGATGTGTCCTATCCCCAACCAGCTTTATGGTCTGCACGCTCCTGAGTTGCCCCACTTTCTCCAGAAGCCCTTGTGCCTGCTCTCAGGAATGTGCTGACATCCAAGTGGAAATGTATTCCTCATCACCTCGGCGGGTGGATAAAGCAAACAGACCACTGAGTTCTGTGCTGGAAGCAGGCAGCAAGGGGGGTCAGGTGATCGCTGCACTCGATCTCAGGACTTGCACGTTACAGGCCTGACTTCTCACCCCGGAAAGAGGAACTGCCACCCACAGCGTCTTCCACAACCTGAGCTCCCAGCTACTTACACTGGGGGGACCTGTGCCCCCCACCATGACTGTCTCTTGTGGCCATCTCTCAGCAGTCATTGTGGTATGGTCGCCCCAGGGACTTCTGATTGCTGGGGTAGCTTAGTATTAAACAACAAACCCTTTCTCAAAATGACTTCTGCTAATACGAGTTTTAAATATGCTGTGACTGCTGTGGATTATTTTCCAAAGACGTCCTGCCATGCAAAAAGAGTCACTTCAAAGTAAAACCCTACAGTGCATTTACAGCTTACAAGTACCGCGAGTTGTTGCTGAGTCTCACCGCCAGCCCCCGGCTTAGCTCAGAGCCTGGGGCGCTCTCCATGCTTACTGCAGGCTCCCACAGTCAGGTCCGAGCATTCTGGACTGCTTCATTCGTTACTCTGGGATCTTGCGCTTTCCTGCTGGCTCTTTATTGCTTCTTGGAGCTCTTCTTCTCTTGTTCCATGTTAAGTAGTTGTTTTCTAGGTTTCCTAATTCCCAGTCCTGGAGAAGCTGTGATCTCAGCCAGTTTTCCCTCCGCCGTCTGATTCCCCTCCCATATGCTTTAACTAATCTCTAAATTACCCAGAATTTCTGATCAATGTAAATGCCATGAAAATAGTTATGTTGTATTTAGACAATAATGACGAGAAGAAAAAAGTTTGTACATGTTCAGTACAGATGTATCTTTTAAAATAATGTTGGCAAGGTTTTGTTGCATCCAGGAATGTGGAACGCACAGACATAAAAGACCAACTGTACACTTAAACTAAAAATACACATGTATTCATGTTGGTACCCATGCAATAGTGTCATACTTGATTAGGCAGACAAAATATACCACAGTTATCTTCCAATCACAATGCTCACACACCTTTTTATGGCTCAGCCTATAGTTCACTTACTCTCCTAATTAGGATTCTTACAAATGAGGATATCACAGTTGCCCTGTTGGTCATATGAGAATCTTTCTACTTCTCAAGTGAATCATCGGTGATGTAAGGAATGAATATAAAGTCAAAAAAATGAAGCAAAATCAATACAAGAACTACTGTCAGAACAATGGATACATGACCCAGCACAAATAAAACTGTATAAGCATTAAAAAGTTAGACATTCAAAATACCAATACCAATAAAAGTCAGATAATAGCATATTTTTAAGACTTACCCACTAATATTAAGAATGTGATGAATACATAGTCTTGTCACTATGACATAAATGTTTGTTATTCTATATTAAAAGTATTATATTATTCATATAAATAACTTCTAATACAAAATTACCCTTAGACCTCTATTGTAATTAAGTCAAAGCACCTAAAATTATAAATTTATTTGGAAAAAACTTTAGACAATAACACACAAATGGTATTCTATTAGTATACCCTCAAGTTGCATTTTTAAAAGTAAAAGTTCAAAGAGAAAAGTAAAATGAAATTGAATACATGCTCTTCTTGAAAAGGATTAGAATTCATAGAATACATACTTTTGATGAGACAATATATAAAGGAAATTGCTGATGATTGCAAAAACTGCTTTATCAATTACATTCAGAAAAAAATTTATGAAAGTTGAGATATGAAATAGTGCCTAAAAATTAGAATTTTATTGGTAACATATGCCAATCTTCTGTACCCAAATTATGTCCCAGGATTTGTTCATTTTTTTGTTTTGTTTTTAAATCTACTGCAAAGACAGCATGGAGCTCAAGAATGCAAAAGTAACAAAATGGAAAGTATAATAAATAAGGTGGTACTTCTATAACAAATGTTATCACTAGTATGCTCTTTCAGAAACATAAAATTTCTAAGAAAACCTTCTCCCTTATTCCCAGCTTTATCATTACCTTAATTACATTAATTTGCTGTAATCTAAAACTATACCCGTGTCTACTGATTGTAGTTTAGTAGTTCTTAACACAAAAGGAAAAAGAGCAATATTTCTAGATACCAATATAAAGCACAGCTAAATTTAGAAGCAAACGTATCTCACTGACACCTACCTTCTGGAAAGGCCGTTAGTGAAACACTTATGGCCACAGGATTTAGAGGAGAGGGGTGACGAGGTTGGAGATAAGTTGAGAGGTGCAATCAAACTGTTGATGATCTCAGTCAACTGTGCACTCTGCAAGAAAGCAATCAACATTATACTACTCCTAGCCAAGGAATGCGAGCGATCTCTCTCAGCCCTACGTGCTGGTCAATGCTTAATGTCTCTCAAAACATACAAACGAGTGTATTTTCATAAATATTTAAATCTACAAATGTGATTTACATCACACTGATTTTTCAATTTATTACAAACAAACTGTATTTTAAAGTACCTACCCTTTTCCGTATCCTTTTTTAATGATTTCTTTCTGTACCAAGCCCATCCTCTAGAACATGTGAAACCAACTATAAACATCTACATCTTGCCTTTGAGACAGCAAAATTAATAAAAAATCATGGTTATTTTTATAAGTACCTACTGATATCACTACTAAAGATAAGTACAGATGAAATTGTAGGAAAAAAAAATTAGATGAATGAGGGATGTAAAGTTGGGAAGTAACAGAGCTAGGATCCAGATTCAGGCCCAATTTTACCATAGTCTTTCACAATATTTTTCCCACTTAAAAAAAAATTGGTTTTTTCTTTTTTTTTTTAAAGGAACCACCGGGCGTGGTGGCTCACACCTGTAATTCCAGCACTCGGGAGGCTGACACAGGCGGATCGTTGTGAGTTCGAGACCAGCCTGGGCTACAAAGTGAGCTCAAGGCCAGCCTCAATGGCATAGTGAGACCCTGTCTCAAAAACACCAGGGTTGGGGATCTAGCTCAGTAGTCTAAGCGCCTGCCTGGCAAGCGCAAGGTCGTGAGTTCAGTCCCTGGTGCTGCAAAAAAATAAATAAATAAAAAAATAAAGGAAGCAAGCACTCAAGACATTCATTGACCTTTATCCCAAACTTAAATATATGTAAACATTATTCAATTACTCAAAATAATCATAACATTTTAATAAAAGTCACATAAATGGAATTTATATATTTCTACAAAAGAACAATTTTTACTATAAATGTAACCCATGCTCAAGGTAGAAAAATTGGAAAACAGAAATTTTAAAAATGAAGAGTACCTAGCACTTTGGAAGCCTGAGGCAAGAAGATTACAAATTTGAGTGCCGCCTGGGAAACCTAGTGACTTCGCGAGACCTGTCTCAAAATTAAAACCAAGGGTTGGGGAAGGGAGTACTGGGTGCTGAGGAGTAGCTCAGCATGAAAGCCCTGGCCTCAATCCTCAGTACGGAAAAAAAAAGCGTCACTTATAATCATATTACAAAGTAAGCTATTGTTAATTTGTTGGTATATATCATTCTAAGTTTACTGAGTATATGTGAGCATCAGTGTAAGCACAATATATACACATGAGTTTTAATGAAATTATGTGCATAATAACCTAAAACCTGTTTTTCTCCCTTGATATAGTGTGTGTGTGTGTTTGTCTTTTTGAGACAGGGTCTCACTATGCAGTTCAGGTTGGCCTTGAGCTCACGATCCTCCTGCCTCAGCCTCCCGAGTACTGGGATTACAGGCGTGTGCCACCACGCCCAGCTCCAGTGGGGTTTTGTTTTTGCAAATTATATGCAGACCTGTTTTTCAATTTTCATTAACTGCAAAATATTACATTTATATAAGCCTGCTAAATAATTATTTTTAAAGTCTTCATTTTATTAGAAATGAGATAAAGAATATAACCTAACCTAATACCTGAGTCCTTAAAATTTTCTTTCATGAAAAAGATCCTGCAATGTTCTCATCATTTATGCAGTTAATGAGTTCCTTTTGAAAATTGTTACATAGATACTTTTCTGATTAAAGTTCATTTTCAAATTCATTAATACCAATAAATTCTTTATCCATTTACCAAGTATTCATTAGTTTAGTCATTCAGTTACGTTAATGAAGTAAATCATTTTCTACTCTGCAACATAAAAATACTATTTTCATTGTTCTCCCTTCAAATACATCATCAGAAAGCTACTAAGCCACCAGTCGGAAATTGCTGGCCGAGTGTGTGCTAACTGAATCAGAAGGACAGCACCTGAATGATCAGCTTTACCTTAACAACCAGCAATTTTGGCTCAATCTCATAAACCTTAAGAGGAGGTAGGAAATTCACCGAAAAATAAGAGACATAATCTGAACTCTGAAAACAAAAATTAACTTTAAGGGAAAAAAAAATGTAATATGTATTCACAGCAAGATTTTTAATGTAAATATACCACAGTGAAATTTATTTTAAATTATCTGAAGTACTAAAACAAAGAATTTTTTTTAATTTATAAAGAAAATATATTACTAACCATACAAGTAGTAATCTTATGAACTGGTTATCTTTTAAAAAAAATTTCAGTGTACAACTCAACAATACATTTATGTTTTAATTGGCATTTCTAATCAAAAGATTATCAAAAAAGATTTATCAATAAATTACCTTAACAAAAACATACATAATATTGGGCTTGCCACCCTGAATGCGTAAGTCATTCAGACTGTTTTCCCTAAAAAAAGTTGAAAACAACTTAATTTTTAAAAAACTGACCTATAAAACATTATTATCACTTTTAAGAAAACCTGTTGATAGGCAATTTATTAGTGACCTCTACAAGTGATTGTTGCTGACCCTTTTTATTTTCCTCTGAGCTGGGCAGAATAGTGCATGCCTGTAATCCCAGCACTCAGGAGGCTGAGGCAGGAGAATCCTGAGTTTGAGGCCAGTTTGAGCTACATTGTGAGTTCAAGGCCAGCCTGAACTACATAGTGAGACCATGTCTC
>RJWT010001872.1:10044-44625 GCA_004365215.1 Cuniculus paca | reverse complement strand
TTTTTTTTTTTTATGGTGCTCTGTCCACAACAACAGTGTGAAAGCAAAACAGCCCTTGGTGTCGTCCTGAGCCTGTGTCTCCGGTGTGTTTACAAAATACAGAAAAATGCTCCATGCCCATTGAAAGCAGTGCTGAAAGACAGAGGGAGCTTTATTCTTTTGCTGCTTAAGACACGTGTGAATGAGAAATGGGGGCTCAAAACAGACCTCAGGGTTCTGCACAACCTAGATGTTCACTTTCACTCATGCTGAGGTGAGTTGAATTACGGCCACAAGGATAGCAACAGATTGCTTTTAATGAGTGTCCCGAAGAGCAACCGCTGAGCGTCCTTCCATACCATCTCCTAGTCATGGATTATTGCCATTATAATTAGTATTTCTTATGGTCCTATGGCACCTTCGATGAAAAATTTCAGTTTGAAACTTCAATGGAAGTAAAATAAAATCATGCACATTAAAGAAAACAGAAGATTTTTAATTTAGTGAAAGGAGGACACTTTTTGTGCTGAAATTCCAAATCTCTGCTGCAATTGGTACACCAGCAGGTGAGAAGCAAATGAATAAATAAAAAGCAAAGATATTTGCTTTTCTCCTTGGAAACCTTTATACCAAAAAGTAGAGAGCAGCTTTTTAGATATAGTTGAGCTCCTAGGTCATATTTTTGGGGGGCATTTTTAGTGAATTTAATATTAAATTCACTAAAAGATAGTACTATTATATCCTGAATATAAAAGAGTTCAAGTCAGCTAGAGGTCCATTGTAGAGTTTTCAGGTGTATGAATGACATGCTTATAGCTTGCTGCCTCTCAGCAAGTCTGAATATTAACTCAGGAAGCTAGATTTTCCCAGACAATTAGATGACCTTTGCATATTTGAGAAGCAAAGTGTTAATAATTGAACTGAACTAAACTGAACTGAATATTAAGTCTAACAGTAGCAAGCAGAATAGCAAGTAATTATATTTTATTGTTTTCTAAACATTAATGTACCATTTCAAACCTTTTTGCTATAAAATCAAATAATCTTTAAAAAAATCTTAGTATCACAGCATTTTCCTCCTGAAGGTATCTACAATTCCCAGAAGAAAGATGAATTTCCTTCCCCTTTATTTCTATTCTGATCAGAAGAGCACTCTTTGAAAACAAGAAAAAAATGTGTGTGCCTAGATTTATGGAGGATACAATTCAAAATTCACTCAGGTAAGTGGCACTGTTTCTCTGTTACCATCTTCTCTGTTTAGATCTGTTTAAGGAACAGATTTTATCACCCTTGGCCAGGCCTGAGGCTAGGTGAAGCAGTTATGGTACAATAGTGTGTGAGACGCTCACCCTGGGGTCATGCAAGTGCTTGATCCAGCCACAGGGAGGCCAGAACATCCTGCTTAGGCATGAGGTGAGTGACTTTAACTCTGGACTGTGGCCACCAACACACTGTCCTGCACATCACTCATTAATCTATTAATCCACCAAACAAATGTTTATTGAGCATCTGATACCTAGGTTGCTATTTTAGGTCTTCAATAAATTAATATAATATGTGTGGCCTTTGTGTCTTAAGGGAATACAAACAATACAAAATAAGTAAGATTTGCTATGAATTGGCTGAGTGGGATAAGTACTCTGGCTAAGACAAAGGGTTCAGGGAAGTCAGGAGTGCCTGGAAGAATGAGGACATTTGACAGAGATGTCTTGATTTATGGGATTCAATGAGCACTGATGAGAAGACCACATTTGAGCAATGACTTGAAGAAAATACGGCATGATGCAGGTCGATAACTGGTGGGAAAGAATTCTAGGCAATTATGATGGCCTATTCAAAGGCCCAGAGGCAAAAATAGCCCTGATAGATTTTAAAATCAGTGAGGAGGACAAGTTGGCTAAGTGGGATGAGTAAGAGACAGTCAGAGAGGTAAGGGAGCACAGTTAGCACTTGCTGTACATGGAAAGCACTGTGAACTAACTTCTGAGAGAAATGGAGGACACTCGGAGAGGTTATGCAGGGAGTGAGAGAATCTGCTCTGTTGACAATGGCCTATGCATAAGAATAGTAAAAGTGAAAGGTGGGAGTCCAGACCTGTCATCTACTGTGATGTTCTGATCATACCATCCTGGTGATAAGCTGTGTTTGTATCCTCGATATATTTTACAGGCAGAACCACCGGAGAGTCCTGATGGATTGGATGGAAGGTAGGGCAGAGGGGAGTTGAAGAAACCCAAAGTTAGTTGGTGTGAGTCATCAGAAAGGCTGGGAGTAGACGTATTTACTGATATGTGAAAGTATATGAATGAAACAATTTAGTGGGTCAAGACACACATTTTGATTTAGAATAAATTTGAGATGTTTGTAATACATCTACTTGAAAATCCTGAGAAAGTGGTTGAGTATGGGAGTCTGGGAGAACTTGAGTCTGAAGATAAATATTTTGGAATCATCAGCAGGAGGAGCTAACCTGAAATTATGTCTCTGGATGAGGCCACAAAAATGTAGAAAAGAAAAATGTAGAGATGGAGGAAGACGCAGGGAGTGAGTTCTGGAGCACTGCAGCAGGAGAAGGGGGAGGACTATGCCAGAGAGCCTGAGGAGCAGCCACCAGGAGGGCAGAGAGAGAAGCAAGGGAAGGTATTCGTAGGGAGCGATAAGAAGAGTTTCGGGGGGCGGGGGAGGTGGTCACATGCCAGGTGTTGTGAATTGTCACGACAGACGAGGGCTGAGTTCCTTAGCAGCTCCACAGTGTGGAGGCCAATTGGGTTTTTCGGTAAGAGCAAGTTGAGTGCAGTTGAGTGAGGGCGTGGGATTAAGAAAGAAGTGAGGCATGGCCTTTCCTCTGTGCAAATGTGCAAGGAGAGCACAATATATCCCTTCATCTTCTCATAAGGCTGCACATCCCACCATGTGGGCATCACCGTCATGTCCTAATTCAGCACTAATCCCTTCCCAAAGGTCCCATCCCCATGAACCGTCATGCAGGGCGGGAGCTTTTGCATATGAATTGGGGATGGGAGACACAAGCATCCGTAACATCATTTTCTGTTCCAGAATCTTCACATTTTCAGCATCTCCTAAAAAATAAATATTTGTTAGCCTACTTTCCATGTTGTCACCAGGCACAAACTGGCTGTCTGGATAGAAGCTGGCTCCCTTGGGGAGAGCATGCCCCTGACGGGTCACCACAGACATCAAAACTTTTTCATACCTTGCATCTAACTCTTTTACTAACTTATGCCTGGACTGCTTTCAGTTTTGTGGACAGCATGGGTCAGGAGGAAGACCTGAAAGCTTTATACATAAGATGATAAGGCAAAAGTATTGAGAGAGAGAGAGAAAGAGACAGAGACAGAGAGACAGAGAGAGAAATTTGAAAACAGAATAAACACATTTTTAAAGAAGTTTAGGTATAAAGGAAAATTAGAGAAATGTTACAATGGCTTTTTGGGGAAAGCTGAACCAAAAGAGTTTTATTTAGTAAGATCAGAGAAATAAGAGATGGAAAAAATAATAACATGTTTCCATTCAGATGGTCACCGGTGTTTGCCAATCTGATTACACTGCTTTGCTACTCTGCTATTAACATCTTATTTTACCAGGAATATTTTTATAGACATAGCACATGTTTTAAAGCTTTTCACAGAATAAATTAATTTGGAATTATTTTAGTGGTAAAAGAAGCTAAAGGATCTTAAAAATGTAAGTTGAGTTAAAAATGAGCTATGGGGCTGAGAAAGTTGGTTGGACATAGGTCAACAATTCAAAAGTTTTGAAGAAAATGGAGAAAATAAAGATATCAGCAAATAAAATAATAATTGGGTTATTGTAAGTAATAAATTACCGTGGTACAAGTTCATCATCACTGGAACCATACTACGATGATCTATAATTTAGTTATCATTTCAGTATTAAGGAATATATTTGCTTACAGTTTAAGAACTAACCATGTTTTTGAAAAGGAGCTCCTAAAATGAAAGTGAAGTTTCTGGAATCAAGCTTTACAGCCAGCAACTCACGACTGCCAATTTCAGTCAGTGTTGATAAGTTCTATTTCAGTCATTTCTGGGGATTCCATTTCCATCAGTAATAGGTTCAAGTCCTACACAGTCCAAACCTTCCAGGGAGCTCCTTTAGCTTTGGGTCCCTGGTGCTGTTGTGAAAAGCCCATGTGGATAAGTCAGTATGAGGTCCATTGGAGATGAGGCACCTTCTTGGAGGACTGGAAGCCCATGAGACTAGCCTTTCCTTTTATTTAACACATCAGTCTGCTTAATTTCCTCTATCCTAGGCAGAGAAATGGCAGGGGTGGGAGAAATAGGTGTGGTCCCTGGAAATAAAAGTCCTATATCACTTTCATTGTTTTGTTCTGATTGGTTTTATTCTGTTTCGTTTGATTTTATGTCTGGTGGTATAGGCAGCTATTTTGAAGATAGGCCTTATGGTAGCTACTGTTGACTTCCTATTATCTTGTTTTAAAGTCCTGTGTCATTTTCATTATTTTGTTTTGATTGGCTTTATTCTGTTTTATTTTGTTTGGTTTTATTATTTTTAAAATAAAAATAAATAAATATAAGAATATTGAGCCAGATTAAACAAACAAACCCACTCTTTTCAACCTTAGATAAATTCTCCCTCCTCCAAATAGGCAGTTTTTGCCTCTAGCTCAACCAACACCCTTCCACCCCGTCCCTTGCGCATCAGTAATCTTAGGCAAGTTAGACTGAACTGACTCTAGTGGGCTTACAAGGTCAAGATTTGTTTCTTGCCATTGGTTCTGTCAGTTGCAGCATGAATATGGCTCTCACCAATGTCTTCTTCAGTATTAGATCTGGATGATCAGCAATGTCCCTTGTAGAGACTTACGGTGAAGAAAAGTAACACCACCATCATGAAATGGGCCTTAAAATTTCCATTTGGAAATTGCTTATGTCACTTCTGCTCTCAGTTTCTTCTCTAAAACACATCACATGAGCAAGCTTGATGCTGATGGGTGAAATGTGCTACTCACTGGGAGAGACACAGACAAATTGAGAACAATAACATAACCATCACACTTCCTCTTGGGGGCATTTTAGGGAAACAAAATGTCAAGTGTGTTTACTGGAGGTGGAGAAGTAGCAATGATAAAATAAAAGCAGGCAGTGTTTTCTTTCTTATTAACTCAATTCGCTGTGTTAGCAAGCACTTGCATGTTATTCAGATTCTAGAAGAAATTTTGAAGAGAGGTTTATCCCAACAATTTCTTAATACTACTAATCAGGCTTTAATCAAGCATATAAAACAGTTTAAGTCACCCAATCCAACAATTCGTGAGTCCATACTATTTTACAATCTTTTATTTTCTTTAGTAGAGGAATTTAGGCAGAGTTGCTTACTAAAGAGACACAAGTAACATATTGTAGGGACAGATTTAGGATCCTCAGAATTTAGTGCCAGGATCTGCACTCTTATCTACTGTTCTACATTATCATGGAAGACTGGACCCAGTCAGACAATATTATAGGATCCCAACAAAACAATCAGTGGTGATTGTTTAACTTCATTCTATATAATATACTTTAAAGGTGTCAGCAAAAGATACATTTTTTCTCCTTGATTCCTTCGAAACTGAAAGTCTTGCTGTGTTATTTTCAGACTAAAATTGAATTAAGGGATATTTCATAGTCCCGTTGTGCTGGGACAGTGGAGTAGGTTGCTGAGAGACTGAAGAAAATACCCATAGGTGGCTCCTGGGAGATAAAGTTTGTGCAGGCATGAATAGTAAAGGATGGGGCTCCTCAAGACTTACTAGCAGAGCAACACAGACTGCAGTGGCCGTGTGCTGCACAGGAGGTTACCAGGAGATGCGTGATGTTCAATGGCAGGTGCTAGACCAGTAAATCATCAGAAGGTCTAGGAGCAGTAGACCAGAAGGGAAAGCACCAGGGTTTGGTGGCAGCAGACTGGACAGGTAAACTGCCAGAGAGAAGTCGAAGTGTCCAGTAGTGTCCAGCTAGACCACAGCACTCTACAGTGCTTCATTTCATGCCATTTTTGCAGGAGTTTTAACAGACTAAACTATGTATCAACGACATCATTGCTTGCTTTTTTTCCACTGTATGACCAGTGTTCCAAGGAACATCTGACTTAGCACTGGGTAGGAAGACAGTTCCTACAAATAGTACTAGTTGCCCAGTTCCCAGGGTCCCTGGAAAATTCTTATGAAGACATTCCAGGCCCTGTCAGCTTACAGTGTTGTGTGACTTGGTGAGAGTCTTGAGAACACAAAAAGCACTTTTCAGGGACAAGATGGTAAATGCCCTAGTTTTTCTCATGGACAATACCAGGGAATAAAATACTAATGTTGTTGGACTTTCAGAAAGGAGGTTGTAGGCAACCACTCACTCCTGGGAGTCATTTATCTTTCTGAATACTCAGCTTTTACTCCTTTATAGGATTCCTGGCCCCAAACGTAGGCTTTAACATGTCCTGCATGCCAAGAATCTCTTGAAATTTTTCAAGCTATTCATGCAGATCCCACAGAAGAGATTTCCACTTTTTGTTCACTCCCTTTCATCTTCCTTTTTCCCTCCTATACCTGACAGGAGAACAACAGTTTATAAAAACAATGATCCAACATCCATTGCTACTAGGACTCGGTCTTCCTCCTGTTACTTTCTTTGTGTTATTCTGCAGGAGCACCAGTGTACTGCAAAGTTTCCAGAGGGAAGTGCCACAGCGCACATCCAAGCTTTTTACTACTTCACACGTATGAAAACACAAATCCCAGCACAGACACATAAAGACGCATGCAGACAGGTATGCACACAGATTCCTCGTACCCTCATTTTCTAAATATCTCACTTCCTGAAAGCTTCCTAGTGAAAGACAGAAAAAGAAAGAAGAAAGGAAAGAAAGAAAGAAGAAAGAAAGAAAGAAAGAAAGAAAGAAAGAAAGAAAGAAAAAAGAAAGAAAGATGTACTTCATTGAATTTTGTAAAATACATATATAAAGCATTTTGCATAGTCCTTGGTGCACAGTATGAACTTAAGAAAGGTTATTCCTTTCTTCTCAATAGAGATAACTATTCAAACCATTTCAAAAAATCACTAAAGCTTTGTTCTGAGCTAAAATCTAAGAGAATATATCGTAATTCAATTACATTCACTTAGAACTGATTGAACACCTATTCTATACAGTATTTCTATTATCTGAAGTCCCCTTCCCCATTCACTTTTGAAACTTAATCCCCCATGTGATGGTATTTAGAGATGGGGAAGTAAGTAGGTCAGGGAAGTGAAACCTCATGTGGGATCAGGATCCTTCTAAAAGATGGACGGACTTGCCTTCTCTTCTGCCTTTCCACTATCCTCCTGTGCAAGGACATAGCAAGAAGATGGACATCTGAAAAACAGGAGGTAGAACCTCACTAGACACAGGATTGCCCTGGTGGACTCCCAGCCTCCAGAAGTAGGGGAAAGTAAATATGTCGCGGATGCCACTCAGGGTATGATAATATGTTACAGTGACCTCAACTAAGATACATATATTGTGCAAACTTCTAAGTCAGGTTTTTCCTGCAACTAACTGACAAGTTATGCTACCTCCTGAGGCCAGTTTCTTTAGGGTAAGGTAAAGATGATCTTTGGGGTCTCTCCTACCTCTTAAAAATTTTACTTTTGACAGTATTGTCAGAGAATCATAGTAACGATATTCAGTTTTCAATGGTCAAAGCCATTTACCAAATTGATTCAGGAAAATACGTAAATCAGTGTCTTTCTCTCTTTGGTAAGTTCTAAAGACCTGTCAGCCTTGGACAGAACTGGTGATGAGGATGAAGAGGACAAGCTGGGGAGGAAATGTGCCACTGAGTGATTGCAGACTGTCTAGGGCAATTCTTAAAATGACATTTTAAAAATCAACTCAATGATCCCCATTTATCTTTTGTCTCCAGGGAAGTGTACTTCTCAGATACAGCTTTTCAAACAGGTATAGTCCAGATTTTCAAAAAAAGCATGAGATACATTTGAATTGTCATGACTGAAAGAACTCAGATCAATAGACTCTTCACTGTAACAGCAGTTAATGCCAAATAGATGCTCATCTCCTTTGTCACTCTGCTCAAGAGAATTGCAAAGCAACAAAGCACACCGGTAAAATCCTTACCAAAAGAAACAACTGTTCAGCAACCATTGAAATATTTGCTGTTTTATGCGTGGAACGCAGAAATATAATTCTATTTCCTATATCCCCTCAATTGAAGTATGTATTATTTGATTTTAATGTAGCAAACCTAATCAGCATGCTGCAGAAAGACAAACTCCTATGAGCAGAGTTGTCTTTGACTTTTTGGAAACATTTGGGTTATTTTTACTTTTCGTATATCTGCTCAGAAGAATAATGTTTCCTCTCCTTCAATTCTCAGGAAAACTTTAATTTTTAAAGCCTCGCAGGGGGAAAAGTGATAATAATACAGGTAATCAAAACATGAAACAAGGCACAATTTTGCCGTCATTTCCCAAGATTGCTCCCAGTGTAATGTTTACTGAGAGGGACTAATTCAGTAGATAAACCAAGCCACTATGCAGTGTATTAAAAACATCAAAACAACATTAGTTTGCAAATCACTGCTGAACCTTAATGAAATCGTTTCTAACAACAAAACAGAACTTACGCTGGCTTCTTAGAGGAGCATGATTTTGTCTATAGAGATTAAAATATTTCCCTAGTTAGTTGTCAGAAAGAATTAATTTATAATGAGCATTATATAAAACAAGTTGAAATAGCTCCTTTGAGAGGACTATTTTATGGATATTTAACCAGAGCTGAACAACTCTAAGCCTTTATTAGAGCATCCAATTTGTAATAAAAGACAAGTGACAGTCTTTTGGTTCACAGTGTTTTTCAGTTGTGATGAGAACCATATTTCCGTGCAAATTCTCTCTTAGCACTTTCACCCTTTTCTGGGTCAGGACTACACACAGATTTTGTTTTGTTTTGTTTGTGTGTGTGTGTGCACTATGTATATGTAATGGCCAAATTAAACAAGCACAGATATCTAGTTAACCACGCAGTTGAAACAGAACAGGCAGGAGCCACATGGCCCCATTCTCACCGATAAAACATGTTTCCCTAGATCCTGGTTTGATAAAAGGACGATTTTGCTTAAACACGTTTATTTCCAAGTCAGCCTCAGATATTAGAAAAAAGTTACAAAATATGGCTTTTGCTCCAGATAGTTCATTTGATACTTTAGTAAAAACTGCCTCCTTAGTATCCTATAATTAGGACTGGGAGAAAGCCAAGAGACCAAAAAGTAGCTGCCTTAAGAGAAACGGATCTTAAGTCTGGTTCTTGGGGCTCCAAGAAGAGCTCAACAAAGACTACACTGACCTGCTATCACTGCCACAAGCCAGGCCACTTTAAGAGGGACTGCCTTAAGAGGCCCCCTCAAGCCATGCTCTAACTGCAAAGGTGACCACTGAAGGTCTGACTGCCCTCTGAGGCAAAGGCCCCTGAGTTCAGACCCATCCTATCAGCTGGTCCAGAACAATTAATCTTATTGGTGGACCATAGTTCTGCCCCACCTCATGCCCGCCTGCCTTGCTAGTTCCCATTTTTCCCCATCTTGGACCCAGCTCACCTCGTGGTTTTGCTCTATAAAAGTCCCTAGAAAAGACAGTCTTTGGCAACCCACTCAGAACCTCTTCTGTCTCTCTCTCAGACAGAAGCTTTCTTTCTGTCAATAATTATATTCTGCTCTTTTAAAAAAAGAACAATTTGTGCTTTCATTGTTCGACTGATCATTTTTTCATGCCTGTATCTTTTAATCTGAACAACTACTTTGAAGATAAAAATATTCACTATATCAGCCAGTGTTAAACTAATATTTTGTTTTGAAATTCTATGTCATCATTTTTATTCTTTTTTTCATTTTAAAATAAAAAATTTTCTCCAAATGATATTAGCATGAACCCTTCTTTTCAATGAACTGAAAGAAAGTAGTTGTATAACTATCTTGTATTTTTTTCTTTTCCCTTTCTTTCTTTCCTCTTTCCCCCACTTTATTTTTCTTCCTTTTTGAACAATTTCTTCTCATTTCACAATATCTATTGCACATGTTGGTCCTTGTTTACTCTCAGTTCTCACCTCAGGGAGACAATATGATGCTTATATATGTGAGTCTGATTAATTTCACTCCTGAGTATGGTCTCAAGTTGCATCCATTTACCTAAAAATGTCTCAAGTTTATCCTTCTTTATGATTGAGTGCTATTCCTTTGTATAAAATGATCACATCTTTTTCACCATTCCTTGATTGATGGGCATTTGGATTGTTGCCAAAATTTAGCTATTACAAATTGTGATGCTATAAACATGGGTGCACATCTATTGCTGTGGTACAATGTTTCTAATTCTTCCAGGAAGATACCCAGCAGGGGAATAGCCAGGTTGAATGGAATGGCTAATCCTAGTTTTTAAAGAACTCTCCACACTGGTTTCCACAGTGGTTGCACCAGTCTACACTCCCACCAACAGTGGAGAAGGATGTTCCATTAGCATTTGTTATTGGTTGATTTCTTCATGATAGCTATTTTTTCTGGAGTGAGATGTAATATCAGTGTTGTTTTAATTTGAATCTCTCAAATGACTAGTGATGTTGAATATTTTCTTACATATTTATTTGTCATTCGTATTTCTTCATCTGAGAATGTGTAAGCATCTCAGATACCCAGTTTTGGATTGAGTTTTTGAATTCCAGGAATCCAATTTTTTTCAGTTCTTTATGTGTTCTAGATGTAAGTCCTTTGTCTGAGTGACTATTGATTAAATTTTTTTTCCTACTGTGAGTTTTCTTTTCACTCTGTTGGTGATATATTTTGCTGTGCAAAAGCTTTTTAATAAGATGAGGTCTTGTATGTATGTAGACTCTTCCCTTTCACACAAAGCTATTCTGCTCTATCTAGGGACATTCTAGAAATAATGACATTATCAACCTCCATTATTACTAGGGCAGAGTTCAGAAGACAGATGCTGAGCTACGCTTCCAGAAGACGAGTAGAAGTTTAGCTTTTCATTCATCTGAGCCTCCTACGGTAGATTTAACATCCAAATAAATTCTCCTGCCATAGAAGCCACAAAAGATGATCTTGGCTTTATCTTGAGGGCTGCTCTCAATTGCTTCCTGTAGAATGAGATGATAAGAAGGAGCCAAGACCTCAACACTAAAGCCATCCTTGGGGGTTGTATACAGAAGGTGAAGGGCCACCCAAAGTAAAAACAAGTGAAACCTAAGCAAAGAGGCTTCCTTAGGACCCTAGGCATATGAGAAAGAAGGATGGAGCACAAAAAGGAGGGAGAAGACAATACACAGGCTCATAGGCAAGGAGCAGGGACTGACAGTGGAGCATTCCAGATCTTGAAGGTGCTGGACAACTTACGTAGGAGTAAGGCAGGAGTTACCCTTTTAATAGAGTTCAGTGTAAAGAGTACCGCACTTTAGGGCGCCCATCCACCCCCAAGGAGGGAGCCAATGCTCTCTCTATTCTTTTAACTTGTAGCCACACACACTTCTCAGGTCTAGGAGAAGTGATAAACTTCCTCTGTCAAATGGGGACAGTAAAGCCCATATCACAGAATATTTGTCATAATGAGAGATAATGGGCTTAAAGTGCCTGGAGTACTTCCTGGAGACATATAGGCACTTAATAAATAATAGATAACCTTATTGTGCTGTGTCAGTAACTTTTAGAACCCCACACTCACATCCATGCTACCATCTCTAATGGCCACATAAAACAAAATGACCATTTCCTCATTTTCTTTATTGTGTTGATAAATAGGTTGGTCAGCAACATGTTTCTTCATATTGAATCTATCTTTTTTATTGCCGGCTTCCCCTATGGAGGGCCGGTATTTCCATACTCACAGGTTAGCGCTAAGAGAATCCTGTGTTACTGGAGTCTCCAGCTTCGCCTTACACTCTGGCATGGAGAAGTGTTTTATAATTTTAAACTCTTCCATCAGTGAGTCATAACCAGATCAGAAAGACTTCAACTTAATGAATTTACTTCTCTTAACACTCATGTCAATGATGGTCCATGCACTCTCCTTGGAACGCTTTAGGGGGCTGAAAGTTTTCTCATCTGAGATAATCCCGGTGGAGCTAACCAATGAAGCTTGGGACCAAATGAGGGGAAGAGTGTGTTTCTGATGCCTGCATGCAGGTGTGGTGTGATGCGTGGGCTTCCAGGCCCACAGTGGCACTCCACTTTGCTTTGAGAGCTGCTGAATCAGTGCCACTTTCAAGGACTGACTATACACTGCTTTGCCTGGTGAACTGTGTGTGTAACAAGATCCAAACTCATGCTTATTTGGAAGTCCTTCATAGGTTCCAAAAATGAATGCAATAACATTAGTTACTGATGCAAAGGCCCTGAGAGGAATAGATAGTGACATCTTTGACTACGCTTCCTAAACACCCTTGTAACTTTCAGCTTCTCTTTTCAAAGCACTTTCAAATTGAAATTTTTTAATTAAAAATAAGTGTGAAGTGTATCATACCAATAAAATAATGTAAAAGCAAAGTACCTTCTAAAGTATAATGATGAACTCTAGATGAGATGAAGCAATGTGTCATGAACAGTAGTCCCTGTGTGTCCCCTCCCAAATGCACCTTCTGCCTCGTCCCTGACAGATGTGATTATACTTTAATTTAAAAAGAAATCATTCTAGTTTTATTTCCTAAATGGTTGCAGTAGTCAGTGCTCTCCAGAGAAACACGATTAGCAGGACATGTATAAATATATAAAAATGTATCCAAAAGAATTGGCTCACATAGTTATGGACACTGCAAACCCACATGTCTGCAGGGTGAATCTGCACGCTGGAGACCTGGAGGAAAGATGGTGTGATCTCATTCTGAAGGCACAAGCTGGAGAAGCAGGAAGAGTTGATGTTTCACTTGAATCCAAAGGTAGGAAACAAGTTTGAAGATCATCAGACAGGAGGAATGCACTGTTACCCCAGGGATGCTCAGAACTTTTATTCTATGTAAGCCTTTAATAGATGGGATAAAGATCACTGCCATTGTATAGGGTAACATGATTTATTCACCTTACCAATTTAAATGTTAATCTTGCCCCGAAACATCCTTGCAGAAATTCCAGAATAATATTTGATAAATGTCTGGCACCCCATAGTGCAGTCAAATCAACACATAAAATTAACATAATGTTTAGGTCACATCTGGATGTGCATGTAAATGACAAAATCTTTTAGTTTTGCCCCATTTAAAGCTTTATATTAGCTCGCATGAGTTGAATCATTTTTGCGCACATATTTTTATGATTTTCTTTTACTTGACATCATGATTGTGGAATGATTGATTCATATACTTATTCCTCTTTTTCTACTGTTTTGTGTTCTATTATGTACTATATCACAATGTATTTATTCCTTCTATTATGGATACATATTTGGATTGTTTAATTTTTCACAATAGTAAAGATAGCTTTTATGACTATTGTGTATGTCCTTGCTGATTTCGGTTTCTTTGTTCAAATCTGTTAGTTAAATCCTGATTGCAAGTTAAAATACAGCTGAGGTCCTATGCAAAAACCTGAAAGATCTGTGACTTAAACAAGACAGACTTTTCCTCCCAGCATAAGCACTGCTGTGCTGATAACCCAGTGCACTTACCCAAGTATATCAATGCATGATTTCTATATTACTGTTTTCCATCTCTGGGAAAATATATTCAAAACCTTCAACTCATAAAAGAGAAGTTATTTCGGTTCACAATTTCAGTGAATTCAGTCCATGGCTGTCTGGTTCCAAGGCAAAAACCACATGGCAGAATGGCACAGTGGATGAAAGCTGCTTACTGCATGGTAGACAGGAAGCAAAAAGAAAGGATTAAAATTTACCTTTGTGGAAAATAGTATTCCATAAATAACTTGACATCTATTGTAAAAATATGCTTGCATATTTTAAAGAGTAAACATATTCTTAAAAAGGTATGGATTTTTGTGTCTTTGTTTGTTTCAATACTGGGTACTGAACTGAGGTCTTTTTCAGTGAACTACATGCTCAGTGCTTATTTATTTATTTATTTATTTTTATTTGGAGACAAGAACTTGCTACATTGCCCAGGTTGGGTGTGAATTTATGATCTCCTGCCTCAGTCTACCACAATATTAGGATTACAGATATGTACCACCATCCCCAACTTTGTGACTTTTTTTAAAAAGTAGGATTAGAAATGATAACTTCAGGTTAAAGCAATTTAATTAAAGAGGTCAAGATTGAGCGATACAGTGTAGTAACTGATTTGGTGTCTGTGATGCTAGGGATCAAACCCAAGGCCTTGTGCATGCCGAACGTGTGTCCCACCAGTGAGCTGTGCTCTCGGGTCATTAACTGATTCCCCTCTTCATTCTGGAGGTTGAACCCAAGCCCTTGGCCATGCTGGGCCAGCACTGTACCACTAGGCTATATCCTCAGCCCTCCACCCCTTTTCTTTTAAAATTTTATTTTGAAATGGGGTCTAAATTGCCTAGACTGGCCTTGGACTTGGACTACTTCAGGCTAAGCCTCCTGAATAGCTGGAGTTACAGGTGTGTCCCACTACACCCAGTCCTAGCTACTTTTAAGAACTGGGAAGTAAAAAGAGCTAAGTGTTCCATCTGAAAATCTCAAAATATTTCTATTATGGGTACTGTTCTGAGTTTCAACTAGTTAAAATAATTATTTAATTTTAGGAAACAAATCCTTATACATTGTTATTTGAGTGCTAAGTAAAACTAATACTTCTCAATTCTCACTGATGATCTCCTTGTGTTATCAAGTTCACTCTTATTTACAGTAGTTGGAATTTGGCCAATTGCTATATCTAATGTTACCATACAAAAGTCTTCTGACCTGGGTCAAAATTTAAGCTTTGAGTTTGCTGTTTAGCAGATGCGGCTAGCACATACCCATGATGTGACCTGAGATGTGTTCTTTGCCATTTTTGTCTCCATCTCTACAACTACAATAGCGAATTAATATGCCTAACATTGGTTAAGGTATGAAAGATGTTTGGTGCATGGAAACACTCTCCTATGCAACTCGTAGTCTTTATCATGAGACTCATAATTGAGTCTCTAACTTTGAGTCTGTGGTTTTTTTATCATATCAATGAAAAATAACACCTCCTTCACTTGTTAAGGGCTAATTGAAGTAACACTACATAAACTACATTTTCTAAGAAAAAAAAAAGAAGAGAAGAGAAGAGAAGAGCAAAGCAAAGCAAAGAAAGGGGGAGCCACTGAAAAGAATACCCCAAGTCATACTACCAGTGATTCATTTCTTCTGATGAGGGCCCACCTCTGAACATGGTACTTTTGGGGGATGTTATTTAGGAAATTAGCATTTCCTATTACAGATAACACAACATTTCCTCTCTAGGACAACTCTCACCCTCTGAAATACCACCCAGAATTGTAGGCTCTCTGGGAGTTACTCCATTCACTCTATCAGGTCTGGCGGTAGAACCCAGCTACCCATAAATGAAATCTATTTATATGCTCACCTGCCTTTCTCTTCTCTAATAGTGTATAATGAATGAGATGGTGGTTAAAACAAAGCAAAATTTATCACTAAGAAAAGCAGACAAGGGCAACATCCTGTAGTCACTCTGTGAAGAGCTAAATGCTGATGATCAGGGCTTCTGGCAGGGAGAAGAAGTCTTGCTTTTCTATGTGGCAGCTATTGTTTTGTCTTTGGCAGGAACGTAGTCCTCCGGTTTTGCCATGAGAAGCTGTTTCCCAGCCCATTGCCATGTCCAAATGGTTACTGGAAAGTGTGTTCTCCTTAGGGAGGAAACAATACTGCAGGCAGTTCCTGCTCACCTAGGCTTTGGGGGTTGGAAATTGGTTTAAGAAGTTACAAAACACAGGTTTGCAAGTGAGTCTTGTGGGTTCTTTGGCAAATTTCCCTATGCTTCTCAGAATGTTTGCTTCTGGTCAGTTCCATGGGTGAAGGGATGATAGCCAAAGAATTTAGGTAAAAGAGAACTACTCAAGCAGTGCCTTGGGTATACTGGTTAGCCACAAAGAAGTTACAAATCTGTCCAAGATACCAGCCTCCTTGTCTGTTTGGAATAAACAGAAGGCAAAGCAGGTCATCACTGGCTGTGAGTACCCTCACTCCTCTAACTATGGCTACACAGAGGATTAATAGTGTAGGATGTGGACAGTTTAGAAACCCTAATCCAAGCAGAGATTTTCTATATCGAAGTTTTACTCATGATCTCTTCATTTTCTCAGTGCTACTCTGCTTCAGCTTACTGTCAGCTACCCTAAGTTAGTCAAAAGAAAAGAAACGAGAGTTGTGTCAGCTTATGGAAAACCTATTGAATCTCCCATGAGATATACTTAGTGGAGCTTTTCCACAGGCCTCCAGGATAACACCAGCCTGCTACATGTACAGCAGTCTATGGAGCACCTTCCAAGAAACTGTCACCAAGATTCCTTTCCTGAAGTTCACCCTCCAGGGTCTAAATGTGTATTCATCTTGATATAAACACTGTCCAAAGATTATAAATAACAGAGGCATAAACCCTTTCACTTAAAGCAGTTACATAAGTAAACCAGCAGTTTGTAGCATCTGGGATTCACACTCTTTCTAGACACCCTCTGTTATAGCTTTGTATGTCCCCACAAAGGAAGGTCAAGTAGGGCTTTTCCAGGGTTGGCTGGATCTACAATGCTTGATTAAGGCTATGGGATTACTAAATCAGTCCACTGATTAGTTTGGCACCCACCCTAAACTGGGTAGCCTAGATAAAATATAAAATGGGCAGAAAAAAAGCAGCAAATTTGGCTTGCTGATTCACTTGCTTGCTGTCTTCAGCCTACCATGAACTCTTTCTCCTCTGTTTATCAGGTCCGGTGAGTCATCTTTAGACAGCCAGGTCATCCTGATCAGATATCCTATATCCAGGCATGGATAGATCTCCTGGAAGACCCACCCTCATGGGTAGAAAAACGTAGATCTCTGTCCTGTAAACCTCCCTTTGTTGGTCACTTGACAAAATGAAACCAAAAACTACACTGCCACTGCATTCAGAAGTTTGCCCTCAGGCGAGAGTCAAACAAAGCCTGTGAGCAAGCCCCACTTGGAGGGGGCAACCGCTGCTCCTGAGCCACCACCTGTCCTTCCTCCAGCAGAACCTTCTCCCATCCTTTATCCCCGACTTGACCATCCTCCCCCTTACCATCATCCCCCTGCTGACCCCTCTCTTTCCCAATACTCCTACCCTTTTGAGTTCTCCCCACACCCGGAGTGGCCTCTCTTTCTCTCATCCCTCTCCCTTCCCTTCTTCCACAGCTCCCCTCCTACCTCTACGTGAAGCAGCTTCTGCTGAGGGAGGGCCCTGCATGGTTACATTCCCTTTACAACTAGTGATCTTTATAATAGGAAAAATCAAAATCCTACTTTCTCTCAGAATCTCCATGGTCTGATCTCTTTATTAGATTCCATCTTTTTCACTCATCAACCCACTTGGGATGACTGCCAACAGCTTTTACAGACTCTGTTCACCTCAGAGGAGAGAGAAAGAATCTGAGCTTTAGGATGGAAGTCTGTCCTCGGTTCATGGTCTGCCATCCTCTGACCCTGAGCGTCTAAATCACTTCTTCCCATTGACTCACCCATCATGGGACCCTAACACCTGTGCAGGTAAGAAGGCTCTTGAATGGTATTATCAGACTCTGTTAGAAGCCTTGAGGGCTGCATCAAGGAAACCAACCAATTTTTCTAAGGTGAGTGAGATTAGCCAGGGCCCCAAGGAGTCTCTGTCGGCCTTCTTAGAATGCCTTTTTGAGGCTTACAGGACTTTTACTCCTATTGATCCAGAGGCAACAGAAAATAGACATGCCTTAAATATAGCATTCATGCCTCAGTCAGCCCCAGACATTAGGAAAAAATTACAAAGGTTGGAGGAATTCAAGGGAAAGCCTCTCACAGAATTGGTTGAAATAGCACAAAAGGTATTCAATAATAGGGAGGACCCAAGAGAGCTAAATAAAAAAAATGGCCAAGGTCCTCATTGCATTAGGGGACCATGAAAAGCAAGGACAAAAGAATGGTCTGCAACCAAAAGGAAGAAGGCTGCCACTGAGCAAAGATCAATGTGCCTACTGCAAGGAGACAGGACACTGGAAAAATGAATGCCCAAAGAAAAAAAGATCAAATGCCCCAACTAAGCCCACTAAGGTCCTGGCCCAAGCTGAGGACTGACAAGGTCAGGGCTCTTCATTCAGCCCCCAGGAACCCAGGGTAACTCTTACCATGGGGAGCCAACTGATTGACTTCCTGGTGGACGTGGGTGCAATGTATTCGGTGTTACAGCTGGCAAGAAGGAGAAAGGGCTTTGTTGACCAAAAGAATAGAGAAAATTCTTAAGATCCCCACACCCAACACTAAATGCCAGGTCTGTGAATTCTTGGGCACAGTAGGCTATTGCCACCTTTGGATACTAGGATTTGCAGATAGCCCAGCTCTTGTATGCCTGTATGGGAGGAAATCCCATGGAAAGTTTGGTATGGACTGACCAGGAAGAACAGGCATTTAAAAAGCTTAAGCAAGCTCTTACCTCTGCACCTGCTCTGGCCCTCCCTGACTTAGACAAGCCCTTTCAGCTCCATGTAGCAGAAAATCAAGGGGTTGCCAAGGGAGTCCTTACACAATACTTGGGCCCATGGAAACGGCCTGTTGCCCATCTCTCCAAGAGACTGGACATGACAGCAGCCAGATGGCCTAATTGTCTTAGGGCTGTCACTGCTACTGCTATACTAGTAAAGGAGGCTACTAAATTGACATTTGGACAAAACTGCAAATTATAGCTCCTCATGCAGTAGAGAATCTATTAAAAAGCCCTCCAGACAGATGGTGTTCAAGCACCAGGGTAGTTCAATACCAAGTCTTGTTGCTAGACCCCTCTCATGTTGAATTCCTGAACACTGAAGCCCTCAACCCTGCCACACTCCTTCCTGATGATAACCCAGAGCTGCCTTTACATGACTGCCTGGGGATTTTAGAGTCTGCCACCTGTCAGAGGAAAGACCTCACAGATGTTCCCCTGGCGAACTTGGATGCGACCCTCTTCACTGATGGAAGCAGCTACCTATGAAATGGACACCGAGTTGCTGGGACTGTTGTGGTCACAGAAGACCAGGTAATATGGGCTCAAGCTCTGGGAACAGGGACCTCTGCACAGTGAGCTGAATTAATAGCCCTCACCCAGGCCCTTCAATGGGAAAAAGGAAAACGGGTCAATGTCTACACTGACAGCAGGTATGCTTTTGCTACCCTCCACAGTCACTGGGCTATTTACCAAGAATGGGCTCTTTTGACTACAGGGGGACAAAAAGTTAAAAATGTGCAAGAAATACTAGACCGCCTCATGGCAATGTAGCTACCGTCAGAGGTAGCTGTAATTCACTGCAAGGGACATCAATATGCCAGTTGCCAGAGGAAACCAATTTGCTTATAAAATTACAAGAGAAATGGCACTAAAACCAGTGGGGCCACTACAGATTTTGTCTGTGTCACCCCCCAGGGTCTTAGAAAAACCCATATATACCAAACCTGATTTGGCCATGGCAAAACAAGTAAAAACATCTTTAACTCCAGACGGATGGCACCAACTGCCTGACTCGAGGATTCTGATCCCTGAGGCCCTTGGCCAAGAACTAATTAAGCTTATCCACCAAGGTACTCACTTGGGTGGGACTAAGCTGACTGAGTTGCTCCAAAGGTCATACTTTATTCCCAAGTTATCTCAAACCTCAAAGGAGAGTAGCAAAAGATGTCTTCAGTGTGCCCAAGTAAACCCAGGGAAAGCCTCCACTGAAAGTCACCACCATCTCCGGGGAATTGCCCAGGAAGAGCATTGGGAAATAGACTTCACTGCATGGGACCAGGAACAGGGGGATACAAGCACCTCCTAGTCCTAGTGGACACTGTCACTGGATGCCAGAAGCTTTTCCAACTAAGGCTGAATCTGCTACTGTAGTGACAAAAGAAAAAAGCTCCTCTCAGAGATAGTGCCCCGATTTGGCCTGCCCTTAACTCTGGGGTCTGACAATGGCCCAGCTTTTATAAGCCAGATAACCCAAAAGCTAGCATTAGCCTTAAAAAATCATTGCTAAACTCAAATTGGAGACTGGCAAAAACTGGGTAAGCCTCCTTCCCTTTGCTCTCTTAAGGGACAGATGTACCCCATATGTTAAAGGAATAACTCCTTATGAAGCCATGTACAGCAGGGCCCTTCCCCTACTCCCAAAACTCAGGGAGGAACTATTAGCATCCTTTTCTAACACAGAACTCAAGTTCTTACAGCACTCCAGTCCTCCCTCTAGGCTGCCCACCGCATCTTTAAAAATCACCAGTCATCTCCAGAGAGCCCCAACAGACCTCCGGCCGCATCCCCCGGCTCCTTGGTGTGGATCAAGAAAAGAGACCCTGACAACCTGGAGGCACATTGAATCGGGCCCTTCACTGTGGTCTTGAGTACCCCTATGGCAGTTAAGGCCACTGGAAAGAAACACTGAATTCACCACACCCACATCAAGCCTGTGGTGACCAATGGAGAGACTACAGAATGGACTTTAAAAAGGACTCAAGACCCCCTAAAGGTTGAAATTGTGCGCCGATCTTAAAACCGTGTTTTGTCTGGCTCTGTTTCATGGGTTTTGGGTGCATGGCATCAGCATGCCACTCTCCTTTTTCCTACACTTGGTGGTTATCATGCTTTTATGACGTGAAGAAGTTAGCCGTAAATCAGACCACTGGGAGGCCTATTCTCACCTTTGACCTATGCTCTCTGTTTGCAGACCAAAAAGGTAACTGGCGTAATCACCCGCCCCAAGAACTCACTATGGTTGTGGGCACCCATATCTAGAAAAAGAACCTTCAAAATTCCCAATTTTATGTCTGCCCAGCTGGGAGCAAGGGATATGGGGTCAGCATGACCATTATTGTTCCAGGTGGGACTGTGAAATGATAGCCCCTTGCAAGGATTCAGATCCATTTTTAAAAGTATCTAAGGAAAAGACTAAATATGGGGCAAAATGTAATAAGATGATTTTAAGACCTCAGAGACCTATGGACCGGTCTTGGCTAGGGGAAAAAACCTGGGGACTCAGACTCTATGTTTCCAGGTCTGACCCAGGTGCATCTTTCACTATCCAGTACAAAGCAGATGATCCACCTATTAGGTCCCTAGGGCCCCTTGAGGGTCTCTCCCTGCCCCCGCAGCCTCCTCCAACCCCCTAATGTACTCCTGCTCCTCCAGGAGCTATCGCACTGCCAAGCCCACCTCCCACAATGAACTATCAGCTTCCATCCATTTTCAAGTCTCTTGATTTTATGTTCCAGTTTCTCAACAGAACCTCCCCTAACATGACTAATGATTACTGGCTTTGTTTAAGCCCTGAGCCCCCTTATTATACAGGGATGGGGTCAAACACGACTATAGGATTAAAAGACACCCAGGTTACAAATAATAGTCAACTTACAAACAGATCAGCTTGCTGGTGGGAACAGAAACTGACCCTTACTCTGGGAAACCTCTAAGGACAGGGATTTTGTGCCATGACAGAAAAATATAATTTACAGAAATCCTCCTATGCTTCTGCTTGCACAACTGTATTAAGTATCCCAAATATCACATATTCCCCTAGTCAACACCTCCAGGCTCCCACCAGATCCTGGTTTACCTGTACTTCTGGGATTACCCCATGCATGTTCACCATGTCATGGCCCAAAACCCACCCAAACTCTGTGTTTTGGTTCACATCTTCCCCCAAGTATATTACTACTCTGGCGAGGGCGGATGGACACATCTAGACACTCTCAGCCTAGACCATTATAAGAGAGCCATCCCAGTCTTAGTACCTATACTCCTGAGATTTAGCATGGCAGGCTCCGCCGCAATAGGCACCACTGTGCTGATTACGTGATGCTTACTATAAAGATCTAAGCACCCAAATAGACAAAGACTTAGGGACCATAGAACAAACCATAAATAAGTTAGAAGAATCTTTAAAGTCCCTAGTTGAAGTGGTGTTACAAAACAGGCAAGGCCTCGATCTCCTGTTTTTAAAACAGGGGGGTCTCTGTCTAGTGCTTGGGGAAGACTGTTGCTTCTATACCAATCATTCTGGTGTTATCCAAGAGAGTCTCAGTCAACTCAGAAAATATCTTCAAGATAGAGAAGAACAAAGGCAGCAAAATGAGAGCTGGTATGAACATCTTTTCAGCTTCTCACCCTGGCTGACCACTTTAATTGCTGCTCTCGTAGGACCTCTAGCCTTACTCTTGCTCACCCTTGCCATCAGTATCTGTTTTATCAATTGCCTAACCAGGTACATGCAAAAAAGAATCCAGGCTGTCAAAATCATGGTACTCAGGACCCATTATCAACCCCTCAGAGAGACCGAAGGCATTGAGGAAACAATGATTTGATTCCCCCATAAAACCAGTGGGGAATGTTATGGGCTAGCTTAATAGAAAAATACTAAACTCTGACAGAGCTCTCCCAGATCCGTGTTCTCAGCTCCCCGTCAGGAACATGTCAAGATAAGAGTTTCAAAGTTATATCCCCTTGGGAAGTGCAAGTCAGCCCCCATCCCAGGACTGACCAGTACGTTCCATGCCACCAGATTTACAAAAAATAGGATGGCTCTGTAAAATGTTAACAGCAGTCGTTGACAAAGATTAATGTGACTTTATGTTTAAATATCCATTCCCCACTCAGCCCACCACCACACAGTGGTTCCCTGTGTGGATTTTACTCTTTGGTCACCTGGCTAGATAACAAAGGCTCTCAAATTCTAATTGGCACTGTCTCTGGCTCTTTGGTTTTATCCTGAGCCCGGTAGATATCACTTCAGACATTTCAGGTGTGCAACTCTCAATCTCCTCCGTGTTTACCTCTCCTGGACTTGCACTGCTTGGGTTGGATGCCAGAGATTGCCCTCTCCCTCTTCGTCTTGGCATATTCCTGATTTCTTCCACATGCCTGGGTAGTGTGGTACCAGGCATCTCCGGCACTGGCCACAACTTCTCCAAAGCAAGACTTTGGCTTTTCTGGCCAGTGCTGGCTACGGGCATCCGACAGTAGGCACCCATGCCACTACACTGAGCTGTGTACCAGCCTGCAAGGGCCCCTGGAGTTTGCACAGGAGCAGAACTGGCCAGTGCCTGTGGATCTAAGTTGGTTAGGAACCTATGTGATGTTGTCTGGAATGCACACAGGAGAGGAACTTGCTCCAAGGAACTTCCGTGGGTCCACCCACAATCTGGAGCTGCAGGAAGAAGCCAGCAGCAGTCCTGGCCCCAGGCTTACCCTGCCTGACTCCAAAATGACTCCCAACCAATCACTCTCTCCTTTAGGGGGATTGAGTCCCCTGCAGTCACCACCAGCCAGTGCAGATCTCCACACCGGCCACTCTCTTCCACCACCACACCTCTCCTCTGAGACCTCTAGGGTCGACTGCAACTGCGACCGTGCCTCCCCAGGCTCAACAGTCTTCTCACAGGGTGAGCACAGCTCCAGGTTAAGGTGCTGCCAGCCACCACCTTCTTCTTCGTTTAAATTCTTCTTTTTATTCTCTCTGTGGGCTTTAATTCATATTTTAGATTCTTCCTGGGTCCAGGGGACCCACTTCCTTCCTTCCTTCTTGTCTTCTCCATGGTGTTGTATTCCAGCATCTGAACTGTTTCTCTCAGAGAGATTATTTACTCTGCTGCTTACTGTTCCACCATCTTTCTGGAAGCCCTGTAATTTTTATTTTAAAGAGAACAAAACTAAGCAAAATAAAACAGGATAAAACCAGTCAAAACAAAACAATGAGTGCAATAAAGAACTTCAAAACAAGATGATAGTAAATCCAAAATAGCTATCATAATATATCTTGTTGTCTTTGAAATAGCTGCCCATGCCATCAGACATAATCAAATCAAAGAAGACAAAACAGAATAAAACCCAACCAAAACAACGAAAATGATACAGGACTTCAAAACAAGAGAATAGAAATGACTGCCACCTTCAGATGGAGGTGCTACATTATGCATTGTTATCCTCTGAATAGATGATCAGACTTCTGACTTCAGGCCTGCAAAGTCAGTGAAACACTAAACACTACAAGCATTAAGTTGTATTTTATCTCAACAGCTATCATCACAGCCTGTGTTTCTCCAAATTAGCACGTTGCTTATTGGGGCTTGGTAGGCTTGACTGTTCTCGTCTCCCAGCCCACATGCTGGGATGGACTGGCATCTGGTCCTCCCCACAGTGGCCTGCATGTGGTGCCAACCCGCAGGGATGGAGTTACATTATCTTTTAGCAGGAAATGGATCATATGACCACACAAGGGTATCAGGGAAGCTGGGAAACATAGTCTTTATTCCAAATAGCTAATTGTCTTTTGAAGAGAAGGAAAAGCACTCCAGGTATCAGAGGAAAGTAGCTGTCTCTGTCACAATCCTTATAATTTTTCTCTAGTAGATCTAGCAATAACTGAATTGTTATTAAAAATCATCTGTGCTAGTGGCTTTGTCAGTTCCCCTGTAAGTTTTGCTTTACATCTTCTACACAATAGTATTATATGCAAAGTTAGAAGTGGTATATCTTCCTGGTGAAAGTAATCATTTAATACGCTATGATGTTTCTAATCTTGCAATATATGTATGAAACACTATTTTGTCTAACATTCATGTATTTGCCTCTTCTATTTTCAGTATTTGCCTGATGTATCTTACTCTATTGTTTTTCTTTCACTCATCTTACATTCTAATGTGTCTTATGAACAGTATATAGCAGGCTTTTTTATTTGTAGTAAGTTTTTTGCTATTGATATTGTCTTTTGCTATTATTTGTAGTACATATTTTGCTGTTACACATCTTCAGTTTTTACACATGCTGATAGCAACTTGTATTCTTTCTGGTGTATCTTTGGGATGGATTCCTAGACATGGTTTTGACATGTGAAAAAGTAAATGCACATATAATTTTACTAGCTCTTCTCCTCCACTGGGTTGAAGTATTGGCCGTGCAATAGCAGTATGTGAGGATGCCTACTTCTCAGTCTCCTCCGTGTAACCTCACGGGCATGGAGAAAGGGGCGTGCTGCTGGTATTTCTGCCAGTTTAGAGTTTTATCTTGATGTACTTTTATTCTGATGGAGGTTTATCGCCTCGTTCTATTTTAGAGATGTTTGCATTTTTTTTTCTGGGAAGTGTCAGCAATAGTTTAAATTAAATTTCTGGCCTGGGGACCTTTGGTCTCCAGATTTTAATCCAAGCCCCCATATGAGATGACTGAAGGTTGTGATAATGAACTCTCAGGGGAGATTTTTTGTGCTCCACCAGGAAGGGAAAGTAAAACTGAAACAACCCCTTCTGGGGAAGAAGCCTGGCTGCTCACCCCTTTATAGCCCCATTCTTTAGAATTCTAGATCTCTGTAAAATTCTCTTACCTAATCTTTCTTCCCAAAGCCCCAGGTTTGTCAGTGTTCCCCTCTCATTTGTGGCCTGGTGAAAATGGCCTCCAGCAATCCCAGGATACAGACCTTGGTGCACCTTTCAGCTTATTTCAAAACAATTACACATTTTTTCACCTCACCTCTAAAATCTTTTTTCCCTACCTGATCAGCTGTTTCACTGTAAATTTCAAGTAGTATTTGAAAACAATTTTATCCAGTATTTTCAAGTGTTCAGAAACAGAAGAGTATTTGCAACCTAGGTAATCTGTAATATTGCAAGAAACAAAGGCATATGTGGCTGCTTTTTTACAAATACATAGGTGAAGATTCGGTTATTATCAATAACTTTGGGTAACATGGTCAAGTTCTTGAGGACAGGTACATGACTTTTTTGTTAACCACTCTATGCCCGGGACCTAGGGCAGGAAGCAGGAAAATGGATGCTTCATCATAGTTTTTGAATGAGTGCAAATGAATGTGAACAATACATAAAGACCTTGGAGATGCTAGGCATAGCGTTAAGAAGTGAATTCAAACACCAGGATGCAGCCATGCCCCAAGACAGGACAGCAACCATTGTGGAGTTGTGCATTTGGATCAGGATTCAGTACGAATCCCAAGTAGTAGCTGATGTGGCAGCGCACAAGCAACACACACAGATTAATTGCAAAAGTCAATTACCCATGGTTATTCACTGAAATGAAATAAAAGTTATTTTCACTTCCAATTTATTTAGAACTGGAGACAGTGTGACAAGAAGGAAGTCTGAGCTGGGCATTGTTAAAAGACAAAGGAAGAAGATACTCAAAGAGCCAGTTAAGGTGGCTGAATAGAGGATGGCACGTTCTGTAAAAGGCCACCCATGGCTGCTTCCTGCAAAATTGGAATAAGGGGACGTGATTTATATTCTTTCCCCACCACACTCCTCATTCTTAAAGAAATTAACACCTTGAAAAATAGATGAAAAATGTCTTCCAGACATTAGATAACAAGCTCCAGTGCGGGACAGTGGCTTCTGAGACAGGAAAAAAGTAGACAGTGAGCTATTATTGTCCAGTTTACTCCTTGGAGAGCTCTTCCTGCAGCAGGAGGAAGCCCAGCAAAGCCAGAGCTCTCCCTGAGGTAAGGGAAAGAGATGGGGGCTTTCGAAGCCAAGACATGTACAGTTTGCAGGGAGGACCAGGGAGCAAGGAGAGAGATGGGGGGAGGATGCGCACTCTGGGGATGCCCTTACTCACCAGTTTGTGCGTGTGAAGAAACCATCTGAGGCCAGAGAAAGAGAACTGCCCAGAAGGAGCAGATGAAATGCTCCCCAGAGATCACCCTGGGCCGAGATAAGTCCTGTTCCTGTCAACTGGAGCAGGCAGGCCTTGTAACACACAAGGTGCAAGGGAGAGTTGCCCGGAGGTTATGGTCCAGATGGTAATGAAAAGTCAGCCCAGGATAAAGGCTCCTCTGATTTCACATGACAAAGAGTGAAAGCAAACCTCAAAAAAGATCCAAGAATTTCCAAGTAACTCATCGAGAGTCTAGAATAAAGTTCATATACTTTTAAAACTAAAAGAATGTCTAACACGCATCAAGGAAAAATTGAAAGCATTTGGGATACAATAAAAATTTTCAGACATGTAAAAAAAAAACAGGAAAATGTGATGCACAATGAAGAGGAGAAAAACTTACCTGAAATGATCCAGAAGTAGTAAAAGTGACAATTAGTACCAAGTGTTTTCAAGCAGTGTTAACTGAATAGTCCATGTTCAAGAAGTACAAGGGATACTTGAGCAAGTTAGGGAGAAATATAGAATATATAAAATCAATCTCAAACTTTTAGGTATGGAAAAACACCATGTCTACAAGGGAAAATACATAGGATCTCACTGAAAGAATACTGCACATTGTAGAAGAAACTCTCTGAAATGAAATAGAGAAAAATCGGAAAAAGTAATGAACATCAGTTATGGGACAAATAATAGTATTTAATACATGCATAATTTTAAATAAATTGATCTGAATTTTGATTTAGGTTGTGGTTATCTGACTGTTTTCAAAATTACAGAACTGTACACTAAAATTAGAGTGGAGTTTTAAAAAAGGATAAATTATAACAAAAATAAGTTTTTTAAAGTCTGGAAAAAAAAAAGTGGTGACCAGGAATTTGTATTTGGCACATTTTCCTCTATGTTCAACTTTAGATGCTTTTCATTATTTCATGAACAGAAAGATTCATGTTCGCTATCTCAGTTCTTTCCTTACTTACTCATGGTGGGAACATAGACACATTATTTACCTTCTTTTGGACTCAATTTACTCATCTTGAAAATGGAAATAATACCAAAATTCTCACTCATTTAATCTTGCAGTGAACAAATACCATACCCACTGAGTGCTAACTGTTGGAAACTGTAGGAAAAGAGACACAACAGTGCGCCCTCACCAGCAGTGATCACAGAATCACAAGATAAATCAGAGCAATGGTAACACTGACAGAGGATCTGGTTCCACATAAAGAAATTGAGGCCACACCAGGAAGAATAACTTCCTCAAAGGCTTTCAGTTCTTTAGTGTTGAGCTGTGAGTACAAACCTAAGTCCCCTGTCTAAAGCACGGACCCACTGTTGGTAATGTAGTCAGAACTATGAAGCTCTTTTTACCCCAAAGAATGTTTCCTTTTTCACCTTGAGACAGAAATTTTAATCAATAGATGCATGTAGAAGCCAGGTTTTATAGGTTATTATGTTGTTGTTATTTTATCTGAATAATGCTCTCTGATAATTTTAATCAGTTGTCTACATTTTAAAATTCAGGAGTTTTATATAAAAATTGAGATTTTTTCTTTAAAGAATTTTAACAACTGGCTATATTGGTATTAATATTCACATTCTGACGGGGTAACACTCACCAAACATAAATAATGACTTTTCTAATCAGCAGGGGCCCAAACTCTACAGTTCCCATACAACCTACCTCTTTTTTTTACGCTACTTACTTGGTCCCTGGGAGACATTATATTTGCAATCCCTCTTTACGCTTATGGGACTACTCCTTAATAACTGAATTTAGTTACTACCCAGCTAAGAGTACTGTGGACATCACAATCTTCCAAGTGGATCAGCAAGGCAGCTGTTGGCACCAAATACCAGCAACACAGGTCCCCAGCAAGACGGTAATGACACTCACAGTCAAGGGACTCATGGCAGCAGCTGGACCTTTCCAGTCACACTCATTGATACAGCAAGTGGAGCAATGTACATTAATAAATGCTACAGGCATTATCCTATTTTGATGTGCAAATTAATTTTAATGAGCTTTGATTTATTTGCATGTTTCAATTCTGGATTCCACTCAGCAAGAGATCACTTCTTTTGCCCTTTGCTGGGCTTCACTTTCTTGCGTTGGCCTTGGAGTTCAGTCTGCTTCCACAAATCTGCATAAATGGCAGGAAATAAACAGAGAAAAATACCAATGAGTCAAGTTGACTCTAAGAACTTAGCTCTTCCTTTATTGGTAGACAGAAATGTTTCAATCATTGTTGAACATGTCTGTGTTCTCTGAGGAGTTTTATGAAAGAGTAAAGAGGATTGTGCCCTGTCTGGACAGCAGTTGTGTCACTGGGGTTTTAACCCCCTTACTGCACCAAGTCAAACTGTTGTGGTACCATGACATGACACATGCCCCTAGCCCTTTGGATAAGTGACTTTCTGGGAGAATAGAGCAGAAGTTAGAGAGAGGTGAAAGGCACACATTGTATTTTAATAGCAGGACTCAGAAAGGCACTAGGCAAGCCTAACTCTCATGTCTGCTGCTGGCTATGTATTCAATAGAACGGCAGCCTAGGGCTAGTGCAGTGTTTGCAGGTAAAGGAGAAAGGAAGTGCTTGTGACATGGAATAAAATTATATGTTAGATTCAATAATGTACCTGTCCCCCCAGTTCATGTACACTTGGGATTGTAGAATGCAATCTTATTTGAAAAAAGGGTGTTTGCAGATGCAATTAGTTAAAATTGGGTTATGACTAGATAAGGTAGACTATAAATCCAATTATCGGTGTCTTTGTAAGAGGAGACACACAGAGAAGGCACACACACAGAGATATTCTGATAAAGACAGACACAGAAATCAGAAATGACACAGCTCGCTAAGAAATACGAAGGATAGCTGGCTGTCATCAGAAGCTAGGAAGGGGAAAGGAAGGATTCATCCTGAAAGCCTTCAGGAGGAGCATGGGCCTGCCGATGCCTTGATTTCACATGTGGTTTGTGGTGATTTATTACAGCGATCCTCAGGAATTGCCCATAAGTTATAAAACAGGCATGCAGTTGAAGAAGGGCTGTCAATGCTGCTCAGGCCTGGGTTTGGGTTAAGTGCAAATTCAGGTTGAGGGAAGACCACAGAGACTGAAGGCTCCTGGCCGAGAGAATGAGGTAAGATCAAGACTTAGCAACATTGCTTAGGAGTTTTATATATAATTATAAAATGGCATGCACAATACTCAAAAGCCAACATTGCAAGATGAAGAACTTAAGATAATACTTTTCATCACCGAGGTCTAAATTTGTAGTTCCAATAACATCTCAGCTCTTATAGTCTATAAATTTATGAAAACTCTTTAAAAAACAGCACCCGAGGAGGAAGGTGGGGAAGAGGGAAATGGATTGAAGAGGGAGAGAAAAGAAATTAGAAAAGAGATGAAGACAGATGTGGGTTTTACATGACACAATTCATGAGGTTCAGTCCCAGAGTGACACTGCTATCAAAAGAACATGATCCAGGTGACCAAAAGCAATTTAGGCAGAGTGTGGTGGTGCTCTCTATAATCCCAGCACTCAGGAAGCTGAGGCAGGAGAATTGCCACAAGTTCGAGGCCAGCCTGGGCTACATAGTGAATTCAAAGTAAGCCTGAACTACATAGCAAGAGCTTGTCACAAAAGACCAAAAACAAAAAAAGGCGATTTAGACATAACTCAAGCCCTTTAAATGCACTTCTTAAATATTGTAAGTACTTTCAGGAGTACTTGTTTAAGTCTCCCAGTTTAGCCTGCCCTCCTTAATTCTGTGTTCTTTTTTCTCAGAACTCTTTTTCTCCTTTTCCTCTACATTCTCCACTGCAGCAGCCTGGGGGTCAGTCTCGCAAGGCAGCACCTTCCTTCGAGTGGGTGGAGATGGAGGGCACTGAGGGGAGAGGACAGACTGACCAGATGAACTCACCATCCTGTTCAAGAAGCAGGACTCAAGCAAGACTGAGGGCCTTCAGAAAGGAGTGAATTTCATTCCTCCATGCATATGAGAAGCAGCAGTACTTTGAAACACGAATCCATGCTTTTGCTGTTATGTCCTATAAGTTTGATCCTTCTTTTCCCATATTCCCTGATTGAGGAAAGATTTCTTACAGCTGAAACACAAAAGGAACCTCAAAATACAGTCAGCTATTTGTAGCTGAAGGTTTGTGGATTTAACCATCATGGATCTAAAATACTTTTGAAAAATTGCATGTTGGCCAGTGTGTGGGCACATGCCTGTAATCCCAGCACTCTGGGTGACTGAAGCAGGAGGATCACAAGTTTGAGCCTAGCCTGTGCAATTTAGCAATTTAGCAACACCTTGTTTCAAAATAAAATAATAAAATAAAATAAGGATTATAGCTCAGTGCAAAAGTCTTGGGTTTAATCCACAGAGCCACCACAAAGAAAATTGTAAGTGTATTGAAAACACATAGACATTTTTTTCTCATTATTATTCCTTAAGCCATATAGTACAACAATCATTTGCATATCATTTACATTGTATCCCATATATTAAATAATCTAAAATGGTGTAACATATAGGCTGTACATAAACTATATGAACACTATGGCATTTTCTATAAGGAACATCAGCATCTCTGGAATTCGATATTCACGCTATCCTGGAACAAAATCTCAAGGAAACCGTGTTTTGTGAAAAATGATAGATTGTAAAAGGAGGTTTCTCATTATTGCCACTAAAACAAAAGTGGAAATCCAAATGCATGCTGTATCTCACGCTTCAGTCTGTCTCTCAAGTGATAAGGCTCTTCTGCGCTTGTTGGGATGTGGTGGGGAATTAAAAGGAGAGCAAACAAACAAGCAAGGTGCTGCTGAGTGTGCCTAAGTACTTCCACACGGGAGGCTTGGCCTGGAGCATGCAAAGCCACCTCACTCCAGTGGGCCTCTGCTTTCCGGAGCACTTCTGACAAGGGAAGGCTGCCGTGGCGTTCTAGGACGCGAGAAGGCTTCCTCCATCAGTCTTCCTGCTTTCTCCCTCAAGGCTGCATTTAAAGATGTAATGAACCAAGGTTACAAGGAAATTACTATCTTCCATGGCAGTGACGTCTCACGGGATGATGTGGAGGAGCAAGTGGTAGAAAGAGGGCTCTGAGAGTGTGGCCTTAAATTGTGTGCCCACTTACACGCCCTTTCCTAGCTGTCTCTTCCTCTAGGTCCTCAGCATCTCACACCTGCCAGCAGTGAAGGGGCTCCACGTCTGCTACCTTCAGGGTACCACACACGCTCTCATTCTCTGCCACCCTGTATTCATTGTGAAAATGCCCCTGCTTATTAAATCCTGCTCAAATCACCCAGCCAGAGCGTGCTGTCTGCTTTCTTCTGCTATGCTGAATGACATACGTATTTCAAACACTCAGTAAGTAATTTTCATCATTATTTTGGTAGGACAGCTAGCCCCAGGATCATCTTTAAATACTTCATTTCCACAGTGCTGTTTGAACTTCTCCAGGCATTTTTTTTAAACAATGCTGTTCAGATGCATGAATTTCAGCACCTCTCCTAGGGAAGTGGGGTATATTTCCACTGTTGACCTGTCTGATGGAAAGTGTCCTTGCCTTGCTTCAAAGAGGCATCTTGAAGAATCTATATACTATCAGCGAGCACACGAACAAGTAGGCAGCTAAGCGCTGCATCGCTTTGCGAATTTAAGAATGTTTCAATCCCAAATCAATGTGTGTGTGCTTTTTTGTTTTTGGGGTTTTTTTGTTTGTTTGTTCATTTTTGGTAAAAAAGCAGAAACTTTGGTTCTAACCTTGGAGGGATTCCTTTCAAAGCAAACTGTATTTAATCATAGGAAAGAGAGAAGAAAAAAAAATTAGTATTCACTGCAGTTTCCATTTTCCATATTTGTTCTGATTAGTAAACAGTTCGAGTCAAGTCTTCCAAGGATGATTGGCTTTAATTTTATTCATAAAGTTTGTGTTTTCATTGTGCGATTTCTTGTGAAGCTTTCTTTATGGAGAAACAGCACTGTGAAGTAAGTTCATACTCCCTGAGTGAGACATCACTCCAAATATGAAACAAGATTGAACTTGACAAGCTTTCCCCCTGAAATAGTTTGTTCTTGCTTTCATACATATGTAGAAATGGTATTGTGGGAGCTCCATGCAAACCTCAGTACAGCAAGTTTCATAATGTGATGACTTGAAAAATGTCATGGAAAACTATTTGCTTTCAATCTTAAATGTACTGTAAACAGTTTAGAGGGACCAGATTAGCTATATGCATTTTGACCCTTGCTGGAGAAAGAAATCTAAGTAATAAATGATTTATAAACTGAAGTAGTATAAAGATGATAACAATTAGTTGAAAAAGATAATTTGTTCCATCTCAGCAGCTGCTAATCAGGTGTATAGTCCTTGTGGGTACTCTGATCTTTCGAGGTGGATACAAGTTAGAAGTCAAAAGCAGAGGTATCGGTCTCTTCTCCTCTTCTAAAGTCCCTTAATAATTATCTTTCTCCACTTTCTATGACTGACTTCAGCAGTAATGGAATAAGTTAGTTAAATTTGATCTGGAATATGTCAGCACCCCCATCCTACACACGATAGTAGCATATACTCACTTGCAAATCAGACTGCAAGCTACACAGGGCTGAGTCTCTACAGTCCATCAGTGATTCTCAGGATACGGTCACCTCTTGACATTTATTGGCATTGCTTCCAAATCCCCACCTTGACTTCTGCAGATCCTTGAATCTGTTAGTGCTCAACCTCTGAACAAATGGTAGAGTGTTTGCATAGAATGTACACATATCCTCCTACATACACACATTAAATCACTTGTGTCTTACTTCCAGTACCTAACATACTGTAAATGCTATGTAAATGGTTGTTATCCTTCTTTGTTTAAAGGACATAAGAAAAAGCACAGATGCAACTTTTTTTTGAAAAGAACACAACCAAACAAAATAAAACAGAGTAGAGTCAATCACAACAAAACAATGAACATGGTACATGACTTCTAAACAGGGTAAAAAGCAGTCAATAATGACTACCATAATGCCACTTGTTATCTGCAATGTAACTGCCCATATCATCAGGGATAAGTAAAATCAAACAAAAGAGAACAAAATAAAATCAGGAAAAACAAAAACAAAAGCAAAACAAAACAAACAAAGCAGAACAATGTAAGCAACACAGAACTTCAAGATACTAGTAAAACAGCAGTGAATACCATAATGCTTCTTGTTATCTTCAGAATAGTTGCCTATACTTTCAGATATAATACAATCAAACAACACAGAATAGAGTAAAATCAATCAAAACTAAACAATGAAAGCAATACAGGGCTTCTAAACAAGATAATTGGACATCCTCAATGGCTGCAATTATATATTTTGTTATCTTTAAAATAGCTGTCCATGCCATCAAGTATAATAAAATCAAACAAATCAGAACAAAACAACTAATCAGAACAATGAAGACAATATGAGTTTCAAATCATGGTAATAGATTAACAGTGATCATTTTCTTCCCTTTTTAGATAATTCCTCCCCTTTGACTTTCCCAATATGTATTGTGCATTTTGGATGCCACTAACTCCTTTAGTTTGTTATACTAGGGAGACAACAGAAAACTCACCCATGTGACTCTGAACTATTTCATCCATAAGCATGATCTCAAGTTGCCTCTATCCACCTACAAGAGCCTTGAGGTTATCTTCCTTATAGCTGAGTAGGTTTCCACCACATAAAATGCCATGTCTTTCTTATCCATTCTGCAGTTGATAGGTAAGCTACCCCTACTTTTCTTTCTTTCTTTTTTTTTTTTTTTTTTTGG
>RJWT010001871.1:0-44534 GCA_004365215.1 Cuniculus paca | reverse complement strand
TGTTTTAGTTTGTTGTATTTTGTTTGATTTTACTTATCCCTGATGGTATGGGCAGGTATACTGCAGATAACAAGAGGCATTATGGTAGCCTTACCGATTGCTTTTTACCCTGTTTAAAAGTCATGTACCATGTTCATTGCCTTGTTTTGATTGACTTTACTCTGTTTTGTTTTGTTTGATTGTATTCTTTAAAAAAAAACAAAATTAATAACATAAATAATAAAAAATAAAAAAATAATTTATTTACAAAAGCAGGTGCTAGCACAAGGGCTGTTGTGTATCAAGTCTTGACTGTCACTGTGGTGATTTGATAGCAGTTCCCTTTGGAAGGCTCTCAGCATGAGAAAGAAAGTCTTACCATTTATGTCTGTCTTCTCTATTTCTGTACTTGCCCCTCAAAAGGCATTTGATGTTTTTCTTACTGTACTTTAGCATAATTTTCTCATTAGGTCTAATTTTTTGAAAATGAAAGAAGAAAATTGTTAGGAAATTTTGTTTTGGCCCCATAGTGGCTCTAATTAAAGAGTACTGAGGTTGCTACCCAGATGGAAAATGAAAGAAGAAAATATAACATCCAAACTCTAATTAATATTTCAATAAGCTATCTTGTCATAGAGATAAGACCTAATTTTTCTGAAATCATTGTTATTTTTTATTTTCTAAATTTGTGAAACATTGAAGTTTTTTCAGAACATTTTTCAACTTGTAAACAAACACAGAAAGCACAGCAAGGTTGGGCTTGGTGGTACATGCCTGTAACCCCTGTACTTGGAAGGTCTGGAGGCAGGAGGCTTGCTGTGAGTTGCAGCCCAGCCTGGGCTACAAAGTGAGTTCAAGTCCACCCTGAACTGCATAGTGAAACCCTGTCTCAGCAAACAAACAAACTAACTAACTAACTAACAAGCAAACACCAAACAAACAAAACAGAGAGCAAAGCAGAAAGAGCTAAGTCAGCGATGCTGCTCTGGTCAGTTTCAATAATTGTCTAAAGTCTTAGGCAAGGTCTGTAAAGGCTGTATGGCTTCTGCCTGGTGCTTTTTGGATGTTTGTTCTGGAAGAAATCATCCATCAAGTAAGAAACTGACTATTTTTACCTGTCATATTAGAGAGGACGCATGTAGCTGAGATTGCTGGCTATGTGAAGGAGATCTCTCACATTTCTGAGATAATTAATCCTTTGAAAACTGAGGCACCTGCTGATGTTGGGTTGCAACTATGTGAGGGCACCAAGTGAGAACTTCCTGGCTCAGTCCATTATGATTTCTGAATCATATAATTATGAGCATTTTATATAATGGTGGTTTACACCAGCAGTTTTTGAGGGCAGTCATGTAATAGAAACTGTAACAGGAAGAAGCTAATAGTCTTTGAAGAGTCATTATGCACAGACAGTGAAGGAGAAAGAAGCATAGATTGAATCTTTCAGAAAATAATTTTGTCATCTTGAACAGGAAAATGAGTTGAAGGAGTAAAATGAAGAAAAGATAATTCGGGTGATCTTGAGTACAGTAAATTCAGGATATATTGAAAATAGTACTTATTATATCCCCAAAAGAATTTACACAAGCATATTCATAGAACTTTAGTCAGATTATTTCCAAACTGAAAACAACTGAAATGTCTATTAACAAGACATTTGTCCAGATGTCTATATAATTTAAAAGAAACAATTTAATGATTAAATAAATAACATTGGCTTTTTGTAAGAAAAAAGAATATGTACCTAGAAGGGGAATAACTGTGTCAAATGGAACTTCTGTTTAACTTTTCTTGGGAAGAATTTCCATATGTATCTTTCCAAAAGAGTTAAGACATCCAGCTACACATCTCATAATAGCTAAATCTTGGAAGTGCCCCCTATGTTCATACATAGATGAATGGATGAAGAAACTATGGTATTTACACACCATGGAATATTACAATGCCATAAAGAAAGATAAATGAGTTATTTGTAGGAAAATGGGTGCACCTTGAAACCATAATGTTAAGTGAAATAAATTAGACACATAAGCTTAAGTATCACATTACTTCTCTTACTTGAGAAACTCAAAGTAAAAATAAAGAACAAAATAAAAGATAGATAATAGGAAGTAGGATTAAGATCATTCTGAAAGAGGAACGGGATCAAGTAATGGAGGGAAGTAGTGGGAGGGAAGGGATAAAGGATAAAAAAAGGACTTGAAATTTGTTATGTAATGTACTAACTTCACACAAGGTTGTAAGCACTCTGTCCTGGAAACATGTACAAAAAACATCAAGGAAATAAAGGATGTGGAGAGGGAAGAAAGGGAAGGATACTAAATGAAAAAAGGAATAAGGAAGTGTTATATACATGTAACAACTCCATACAAGGGATATAAACTACATATATTATTAATAAATTAGAATAATAAAGAAAAAAATTAAAAATTGAACTGTTGGGAGTGTTAAATTTAAAATTTATTTACAATACATTTGTGCTAAATTCCTTTAAAAATAGAAGTATGTATGGCATGTATACATCACAATATATGGATTTGAGAATTCACAGCATAAACTTCTGAAAATGGAAGAACTAAGTTAAAGACTTATGAATGTTACATTTTAGAATGTAATGTCAAGTTACTCCTTAGAGAGATTTTACAATCTTTACTATAGTTTTTCATATCCGTGAATATTATCATTGGGTTCTTTTATTTGCTAATTATATCATTTCTCTAATTTTCATTTCCTTAAGTATTAGCCAGTCATAGCACTCTAAACATACTCTGGCTAGTTACATTTCCTTCCCCTGAATTTATAAGGTTTCTTGTATGCAATAGATGTGGGAGACAATTCGAGTGACTCCCCTTGAATGCAGAATTGCTGCAACTTTGATTATATCAAGACCTATTTCCTTTTACTGATATGTACAGAACAGACTATTGTATGTCCATCTCTCTTCAATTGGCTTTAAGCATTGCAAATAAGCCTAGCCAAGGTACTGGTATATAACCTCTAAAGCCATCAGTCTCCTGTGTTCTCACATAGTGCTCTCTGTAGAAGACATGAGCACAGTAGGATGGTAGAGCCCATCAACCCCAGGAATGTCAACTGGGTATGAGCCTTTAGATAAAGAGGTTATGAGTCCCCAGGGCACAAAGATTTACATATCAGAAACTGAAACAATAGCCTCCAGATACAATTCAACTGCTACCTTAATTGAATTATGCAGAATGATAGTTCCCGTCATCCTCACTGTCACTCATCCTCGAGCCACCCCCTTCTTCACAAGATAATAAATTCTGGGAGAGGCCTTGGATCAAGGCCTCTGTCCACACATCCTCATGGGGATTGGACTTAGGACCACTTGGCTGCCCTTAACTTTGAATACGTCTTGGTGTCTTTATTCTCGCTGTGAGTTGCATTGAAGGTGGTAGATTAGAATTAACTTGCAGGGATTTCAATAATGTTTCAATGGTATTATAAATATAATTTTGGATTGTGAGGAAGACAGAGAAAAGGATTATAATGCTTGGATTACTGTACTCAATATTTGGGTCTACAATAAATAGACTTTCAAAGTCTTTTGTATATTCGAGACTTGATTATGATATTTTCAATTGCAAATTATTATACTGATCAATATAGAAGCATAGGTTAATGGAAAGCATAGTCTTGCTGTATTACCAGGTGGGAACAAGTGAATGACACAGAGACACTATAAAGCTGGAATTATTTTAGCAATAATTTTGAAAGAATCAGAGTTTCTGTTTTATGGGCTTCCTAGTTATGAAATAAGCCTGCAAATGAATATAATTACTGAAAACATACCCTGATGTATGAACAATAATTTAATAGTATATATGTCATTTAATATACAGTGGAACAAAGATACAAAGCAGTTTTAGATTTATAACAAAATGCAATAATCCCGGCTTCTGAAGTAATATGTATATATATATATTTTGTGGCACCAGAGATCAAACTCAAAACCTTGTGTTTGCCAGCCAGGCACTTAGACCACTGAGTTAAATCTCTGGTCTTTGTCTTTTTGAGACAGGGTCTCACTATGTAGTTCAGGCTGGCCTTGAGCTCACTTTGTAGTCCAGGCTGGTCTCGAACTCACAACCCCCTGTCTCAGCCTCCTGAATACTGGGATTACAGGCGTGCGCCACCAGGCCCGGCTGAAGTAATATTGTAACTGGGTTCTGTGGCATGAGACTCATCTTAGTCTTAGGTATTTGTTTTCATCAACTCCATTTCTAAAAAAGATTAGCAGAGATGAAATGTTTAACCATTTTGACAAATTTGGAGTTTAAACATTAAACAATATATTTGTTTCTGTTATAGCCTTTGCATCAGCAAGTGAGAACTTTTCTTTTCCAAGTTGCAGTCACTGTTCCCAGAACTGTGGAGTGCCCCAGAGACCAGAGATTTAATTTTTTCTGATTAAGGGTGTTAAAGCAGGATTTAGTGTTCTATGTTCAAATAAGGACAAAGAACTGAAAAGCTGAGCTACTAGTAAGCCTTACAGAAGTCAGCAAGTGTGTATGTGCTGCCCAAGGAACATAGTGAGGTCATAAATTGAATTCTCCTCTCGTTACAAGTGGCTAGTGCCCAGCTGGCCATGCAGTCCAGCAAGGAAAGAAACATTTCTTCTTTCTATACTTGAATGATTGCAGCTGCCACAGTCATTTTTCACTGACCTTCAGGTGGAAAAGTTTCCTAAAAATTTTTGTTCTGTACTAAATATGACAAAAGATCACAGGTATGTATGTTTTCAGTCTTCAGGTGCTGCCTTTTATCTCCTTACTTCAGAGGCTTAGTAGAAATTATAATTTAGAGGCCACTTGCTAGATGAGTTCAGAGGCTGAAATGTCAGCCAGTAACTGAGTCACTGGTCATTTGGTGCCAGATATTTATAACCCACTTTCCAATGGAGGTTTTGTCTTTAACAGTGGTCTGATATTTTAAAAGGTATTAGGTTTTTCTTCAGATAAAATCTTCCAATGATGTTTATATTGTTACTTATTTTCATTCTAATGCAGGAGAAGTAGAATGTCTTTTAATTAGTAAAATTTGCAGCATAATAAAAATGATAAACAAATAGATTGAGAGGGATGATGGATCTGAAAAGTCCTTAACACAGGAAGGGGTGAGTGACACAATGAAAAGTGTTATCTAATGCTGTATACAGTACAGAACTGGGTATGCGGTATCTGCAGACCTAGGAAAAGACACATAAGATTTTTACTACATTTCAATAAATTCGTTTGACATGGTATGTATGGTAACAACTGTAGAAGAGAATCTAGGTATAGGGAGAGACTGGAGCAAGGGGACAGGATGGAATAGTAAAAAGAATATATATCTCAATACCACATGATGAATACTTACTATTAAAAAATTTCAAAAAGAAGTACATTCAGATTATGCATCTTTAGCAAAAATACCACAAATATGAGGCAGTTTCTCATACATCCTATTAAATGGGACACAATTTCAATTTTTTTAAATTTTAAAGTGAAAAAAGAATAAAAATGATGATACAGAATTTTAAAACAAAATAGATTAATATATTGTGTATTGTTATCTTCAAAGTAGTTGCTCAGATTACAAGATATAGGCATGAAAAAAATGATCAAACAATGAAAGCACAAACCATTCTTTTTGATGAATAGAAATTAGTAGTATAATTATCTACCTTGTATACACACACACACACACACACACACACACACACACACACGCGCGCACATTTATATAATCTTTCCCCTTCTTTTCTCCTTTCCCCATTCCAGTTGTTCTTTCCTTTTGAGCAGTTTCTTCCCCTTTTACTCTCACAAATTTATTGTACATTTTGGATCTTATTTACACTAGAGAGACAATACGATGTTTACACATGTAAGTCTGAATTGGGGTAACTGGATTAAAGCTTTAGCTATGATGTTCTTTTACTGCAGCATTACACCTTTTCCTTTGGAACTAAATACCATTTTGTGGCATGATACTTTTTTTTTATAAGCAGGATATATTTATTGAGAGAAAGAAAGCTTCTGTCTGAGAGACAGGAGGGGTCCCGAGTGGGTTGCCAAAGACTCTGGCTTTTTGAGAGACTTTTATAGAGTAAAACCACGAAGTGAGATGGGTCCAAGATGGAGAAAACCTGGGAACTCACAGGCAAATGGGCATGAGGTGGGACAGAACTATGGTCAACCAATAAGATTAATTGTTTAGGTAAGATTGACCACATCAGGGACGAATAGGGAAGCGAGTCACATAGCAAGTGAGCATCCTTAAGGATCAGTGACTCTTCCTACAGAGGGTTGGGATGGTCAAGGTGATCCATACCTATTTAGAATGTCAATCCCTGATGTTTCCACTTAGGGTGTGGTTGTATTTGTTTTGCCTTTTGTCTTGAGATCTGGCTTACAGTGGGAGGTGACTGTCTCCTCCAAGGTCACAATTGCTTCCCATAAGGAGGGAGAGGATAGGGTTCAGGGAATTTTAGAATCTGATATGTCATTAATTTGTTGTCTAATATCTTGAACAGCTATTGAGATATTAGCAGAACAATCAGGAATGTACACACAGCATTCAGCTTTTATAATTGCACAAGTACCACCTGTGCTGTTGGAAGGTCTAATATCATCTGAAGTTTGGAGGGTTACCTATCTCATTAATTTTATCTTTTTATTTAGGAGAGAGAGACCAGCTACAGTGTTAGTAATCCTCTCTTAACTTCAGGTCTTAAAGGATATTGTCTTTGGTGCGGAAAAATAGTAGAATCTCTGAGATGTATCAGTAATGGAGCAGCTCTTATTTCCCTACCTATTTTACCTTTAGTTGCCCATACTTCAGGATTTATTTCTGTCTCCTTGAGGGGTAGACAGCATACTTGACCAGGGTGCATATATATTATAGTATTTAAACATGAAAAAATATCTCTTCCAAAAAGGGGAAATGGACTTTCAGGCATAATCAAAAATGAATGTGTAAAAAGAAAGCCATCCCAGTTATAGCCCAAGGGTTGTGAAAAATAGCAAATTACCTCCTCTCCAGTGACTCCTTTCACTGAGGTATGGCAACTAGAAAGAAGGCCAGGATTGAAAAGAAAGACCAAGAGACTTGCACCAGTGCACAGCAATAAATTGGTTTCTTTTCCCTCTGTAGTCATGATTACCCAAGGCTCCTCTGTGGAGATGACAGGCCAGGGAGAGAGAGTAGAGAGTGCCCCAGAGCCATCAGTCCTGCTGGACCAACTGATAGGATGGGTCTGAACTCTGGGGCCTTGGCCTCAGAGGGCAGTCCAACCTCCTGTGGTCACCTTTGCAATCAGGGTATGGCCTAGGGGAATTCCTATGTCAGTCTCTGTTAAGATGGCCTGGCTTGTGGCTGTGATAACAGGTAGGTGTTGTTGTCAAACTCTTCTTGGAGCCCCAGGACTCAGGCTTAGGGTCTATTCCTCTTAATGCTGCAACAAAGGCAGCCACTTTCTCTTGGTCTCTTTGTTTTCTCTCTTTGGCTTCCTCATCACCATTATAAAATACTGAGGAGGCAATTTTTAACATGGTATCAAGTGAATTATTTGGAGAAAAAGCCATCTTTTGTAACTTTTTTCTAATATCTGAAGCTGACTGGGTAATAAATTTATCTTTAAGAATAATTTGTCCCTCTATCATATCAGGATCTAGGGGTGTGTGTTTATCAATGCCTCCCATAAACAATCTAAGAAGGCAGAGGGGTGTTCCTCTTTCCCTTGTTGAATAACTGATAACTTAAAATAATTGAATGGTGTAGTTCTTATTCTTAGACCTTCAAAAACACACATCTGGAAGTGTTTCCTAATCCAATCACCCACCTGGTTGTTAGGCCAGTGGAGGTCTTGGGTAGGGACTGCCTGGGGACCAGTGGGAATCAGTAGTTTCCCTGGCTGTCTACCTTCTGGTTTTTTAAAATTAACAATATGATATTCATCTCCAAATGCAAGAGCAGCTTGTAATGCTGCCTGTCTCTCACTAGAAGTCAATATTTGATTTAAGAATAACATTACATCTTTCCAATCTAGCTCATAAGTCTGAGTAAGTCCTAAGGACCTCAATGTACTTGTCAGGATCATCTGAAAATTTTCCGAGGTCCAACTTGATCTGTTTTAAGTCCCTGAGAGAAAAAGCACTTGAATTTGAAAGTCCCAGATTGTCCATATACTTCTTATAAAGGATAGTGCCCTTGAGTTGCTTATATAAACTCAGTTAAGGATGGGTATATCCTTGTAGAGGCCTGGATTACAGCTGGTCTAGAAGCCTCATCCTTAAGACTGGAAGGGCAAGTAGGGGAAACCTTAGGTTCAGTAATGGTGGGGATAGTCTTGGTTAAGGTTGTCTTGTCTTCAGGTTCCAAAGGTTTGAGAGGAGCAATTTCAGGCTCCAGGGTAGTAAATGCCTTAAGGGTCTGAGGTGCTGTGTCTTCCTGTGGCTCACACTTACATTTAGAATATAAATAAGGAGCATTTCTCAATGCAAAGAAAGTTTGAGTAGAAATCAATTCTGACCATTTTCCCTCTTTTTTACAGTATGCCTCCAGATGTAAAAGAACATCATAATTAATACTTCCCTCTGCATTCCATTTTGCTCTAGGGGGTAGACCATGCATGCATGCAGAGAAATATCAACTGGCTCTTTTTCAACATGGAAGGGTTGAACATCTTCCAGTGCTTAATAATGTATTCCAAAAGAGTAAGGGGGTTTGGCATTGAGATACCCATGTCTCTGTCCAACAATCTTGGTGGGACCTCCAAATGATGTAGGGGAATAAAACTGCCAACTTACTAGATGTTCCACACAGGTTCGTGTTCTTTAAAATCCAAGAATGAATTTTAGGAACAATGAAGGTTATGAGCAGGATATATTTATTGAGAGAAAGAAAGCTTCTGTCTGAGAGAGATACAGAAGGGGTCCTGAGTGGGTTGCCCTGTGGCAAGATATTTTAAGTAAATTATCTCTTCCATCATTTTCAATTTTTTCATTTATTTATTTATATCCCAAGTAATAATAATCTGTTACTATCATTATGTCTTTCTATACTCGACTTCTGCCATTGGTCAGACAGTCCCTTCCAGCTTGATCTTTTAGACATGGCCCATTATTCTGTGAGTACTTCTTTAGTTTCTACCACAACAAGATGTTCATGTTGATTTTGCATTTTCTTTTCCCCAACTCTGAAAGCAGGCTTTGTGGAGGATCCTTGCTTCTTTTTGATGGAGAGCTACATTTAAACACCATGAACTGAATAATAGACATGCTCATTGATTTTGGGTGTTAATGTTTACCACCTTCAGTGGTCACATGTAATGTATGGTCTCTTGATATCTGTGAAGAATTGGCTCCAGGGCCTCCATGAAAGCTCAAATTTCTTATACAAAATAGTGTGGTATTTGCATATAACTTACCCATAGCCTCCTTTGTACAGCACTTTAAATAATCTCTAGACTACTTATATAATGCAAATTAAGTGCTATATACAAATATTTCCTAGGAAATAGAGTTAAGAAAATAACTGTGAACATTGAGTACAGATGCAATTTTTTAAAAAATACCTTTTTTCTGTGTTTGGTTGAATCCTTCCATGTAGGATTGTGAATATGGAGGGCCAACTGTATTTATCTTCATACGGTTATTTCTTTGCATCTTTGAAATCAGCTTTATTGACATATAATATACACACCATAAAACATACCCATTTAAATTACAGACTTAAACGAGTTTTTGACAAATGTAATTAATTTGTAGTTTCCTCCCTAATCAAGGTATTTCCATTGCTCCAGGAAGTTCCTTATGCCCTCTTCTAGTCATTCCTTTTCACCCCAGCTCTTAGGCAGTCACTAATTGATTTCTACTTCTAAATTGATTTTTTTCATTCTAAAATTTTATTACAACAAAATCATGTGGTATATACTCTTATGTGTGCCTTTATTTACTCACCACAATGTCAATGATTCATTAATGTTATTGCACATATCTGTAAAGTTTTTCCTTCTTATTTCTGAGTAGTATTTAATTTGCATGAATAAACCATAATATGTTTATGTCACCTTCTGTTCATGAAGACTTGGGATACATCAAAGTTTTGATATTACAAGTTAAGTTGCTAGGAATTCATGTTCAAGAAGTTTGTGCATGTCTGTTTTCCTTTCTTTTGGATAAATATCTAAAAGGGGATGTGCTGCTAATCACATGCAAACCTGAATAATGTTATGAGAATGTACCAAACTCTTTTCCAAAATGGTTATCCTTTTTTATACACCCACTAGCAATGAATGCATTTCAGTTGTTCCACACTTGTTGATGCTTTGTAATTTCATGTGTTCTAAAGGATATATAGTGGAATTGCATTATAGTTTTAATTTTCATTTTGTTGAGAAATAAGAATGTTGAAAATTTTTGTATTTATTAATTATTAATATATGTTCTGTTGTGTTAAAATATTTTGGACATGTTAGACTTGTTTGCATCATAAGTGTTTTTTTATACCATTGGCTTTTTAAATTTTTATTTTAAAGAGAAAAAAGGAAAAACCAGAACAAATAGCACTTGCCTGGCAAGTACAAGGTTGTGAGTTTAATCCCAGTTACAAAGAAAAAAAAAAAAAAGAAGCAAAGAAATCCAAAAAACAATAACTAAAGCAACAACAAAAACAAAACAATAGCTATACAGGTTTCCAAAACACGATGATAAGAATTTAACAATGGCTGTACTGCATATTGTTATCTTCAATATAGTTGCTCAGGGTACCAGACAGTAATAAAACAAAACAGTAAAATGGAACAAAACATTGGATTTCAAAAACAAGACAGAAGGAAATGCCCCACAGTTGCCATAATGAACACTGACATCCTCCAAATAGATGCCCAGGCCACCAGCCCCAGGCCTGCAAAATCAATCAAACAATACAGTCATCAAGCTATTCCTTTCACCTCAGTTGCTATCATCTCACCCTGAGTTCTCTGAAACAGCCAGTTGCTTACCGAGGGGGGATGCTCTTTTGGTTTCCCAACCTGTGCACCAGCTGGCTCATGAGAAGGCGTGGTTCATCTTCTTGCTGAGTCTCTTCCCAATCCCCAGGGTGGAAACTGGCTCATGAGAAGGCGTGGTTTGTCTTCTTTTTTGGGGGGAGCCACCGAGGATTGAACTCACAGTCTCGCACTTACCAGGCAGGAGCTTAGGCCGCTGAGCTAAATCCCCAGGCCTGGTTTGTCTTCTTGCTGGGTCTTTTCCTGATCATCATGGTGAAGCCTGGCTCATGGGAAGGCATGGTTTGTGTTCTTGCTGAGTCTCTTTCTGATCCCCATGGCAGACCTGGCACACGTGAAGGTGTGGTTTGTCTTTTTGATGTTTTGTCAGACATATATTTCAAAAGACTTTCTTGTTTCTCAAGTGCCTTATCTTTGAATTTTCTTAATATAGTTTATATCATATGTTACTTTTGTTGATTTACATATGTTCATCCTTGCATCCCTGGAATGAAAACTACTTGGTCATGACATATGACCTGTTTGATAATTTGTTCCATTCTGTTGTTTGTATCTTGTTGAATATACTTTTAAAGAAAAATTACCAAAACTTTATTTTCAGTGTCCTAGTAAATGCAGTACAGTAAAATTGACAGAATTTAAACCAGTATTATGCTTAAAATATTTCACTTTGCCAGGCCTGTTGGCACATGCCTGTAATCCCAGCACTTGTGAGGCTGAGACAGGAGGATCACTGCAAATTTGAGGCCAGCCTGGGCTACAAAGTGAGCTCAAAGTCAACCTGAACAGCATAGTGAGACCCTGTCTCAAAAAGACAAGGGCTGGGCAAAATTATTATACAGATTTAATGCAATTCCCATAAAAATATCATTAGCATACCTCACAGATCTAGAGAAATCATTCTTAAAATTCATCTGGAATCACAAAAGACCTAGAATAGCAAAGGCACTTCTGAGCAGCAAGGACAGGACAGGAGGCATCACAATCTCAGATTTGAAATTATACTGCAAAGCTACTATAATAAAATCCCCATGGTACTGGAATCAAAACAGACCTGAGGATCAATGGAATAGATTAGAAGATACAACCCCAAATACAAACACACTCAGCCACCCTATCTTTGACAAAGGGGCCAAACATGTTCACTGGAATAAAGATAGCCTCTTTAATAAATGGTGCTGGAAAAACTGGCTTTCCATATGCCAAAAACTAAAATTAGATGCAAGCCTATCACCATGCACTAAACTAAAGTCAAAATGGATCAAAGATCAAAATATTAAAACAGAAACACTAAATATGCTGGAAAACAAAGTAGGTAGAAATCTTGAAGACATAGGGGTAGGTGGAGAATTCATGAACAAAAGTCAAACTGCATGGGAAACACTTTCCAGAATCAACAATTGGGATCTCATTTTGTTAAAAACTTTTTGCATGTCAAAAGAAATCTCTAACAGAGTAAAAAGAAAACCCACAAATTGGGAAAAAATTTTAGTCAACTGCCCTTCAGACAAAGGTCTTCTATCTAGAACACATAAAGAATTAAAAAATATCAGGCCCTCGAAATTCAAAGACCCAGTCCAAAAATGGGCATCTGAAATGAAAACACACTTCTCAGCTGAAGAAATATGAACGGCAAATAAATACATGAAAAAATGTTCAGCATCATTGGTCATTAGAGAAATGCAAATTAAACAACTCTGAGATTTCATGTCACTCCAGAAAGAATGGCCAGGTTCAAGAAAACCAACAACAACAAATGCTGGAGAGACTGTGGGGAAAAAGGAACTCTTCTCCACTGTTGGTGGGAGTGTAGACTGGTACAGCCACTGTGGAAATCAGTTTGGAGGTTCCTCAAAAAGCTAGGATTGGAAGTCCCATTTGACCCAGCTATTCCACTTCTGGGCATATTCCCAGAAGTGAAATCATCATACCACAGTGATATATGTGCACCCATGTTTATAGCATCACAATTTGTAATAGCCAAATCTTGCAAACAACCCAAATGCCCATCAATTGAGGAATGGATAAAAAAGATTTGGTACTTTTATACAATGGAGTACTATTCAGCTATAAAGAAGGATCACATTGAGGCTTTTATAGGTAAATGGATGCAACTTGAGACCATACTCATAAGTGAAATAAACCAAACTCACATGTTGGCAACACTGCATCGTCTCCCTAGTGTAAGAAACTGAAAGACTCAGTAAGATACAAAATTCCTGATAAATATGGGTGAAAGGTTCTGAAGTCCAATGGTGCTTTTATTCTTTGATTTGATTGGCTTAAGTCTGTTTTCTACTATTTGATTGCAATATGTAAGAAGATAGGAACTGCTCTTTTGAAGAAAACAGAGGACATTAAGGTAGCCATTGTTGGTTTCTTGTTGTCTGACTTGAAGGCCTGTAATGCTTTCACTTTTGTTTTATCTGGTTTCATATTATTTTGTTTTGTTTGAGTTTATTGTGTATAAACAACCATTTCAAAGAAGGCAAGAAACACTAGGGTAGTCATTGTTAATTTCCTGTCATTGTGTTTTGAAGACCTGTATTGCTTGCAGTGTTCTTTTCTGAAATGCTATGCTGTGTTTGATTCTATTCTGTTTTGTTTTGTTTTGTTTTGTTTTGTTTTGTTTTGTTCTATTCTCTTTAAAAAAAAAAAAGACAAGAGCTGGGGATTTAGCTCAGTGACTTAAGTGTCTGCCTGGCAAGTGCAAGGTTGTGAGTTTGATCCCTGGTGCCACAAAAAAAAATTTTTTTTTCACTTCACCCAAGGGGGGAGGACAGTTGAAAATAACAGGAGACAAAGCATATTCCCTGATGTGATTTATAAAAACTACAGTTATTTACTATTTCTTCAACAAAATTTAGAGAATTTGTCACTTTAATGGACTTAATTTGCTGTTGTTATTTAAAAACTAGTTGCAATTTTGTATCCAACTCTTGGCATCAATTGATCTGTCTCAGCTTCCCTAGCAGGGTCACACACAGGAACCACACCACTCAATTTAATGACTACTTAGAAGAACCTAAATTACAAATACATATATACATATCTACTTTAAGAATGGCCACAATAAATATAAATACATCATGCGTATATGAGATAGACATGTGTTATATATAGGTATAAAACCATATACATACATATATATGAGTGCATATGACACTTTAAGCAAACTTCATTGAGACTGAGGACATTCTGACCCATAACACACAAATTGCTGTAAATAAAGATCGTCATACTATAGTAATACCTCAGTTCATGAATGTTTCTTTTTGAAAACAAGGCACTCTGCAGACAGTGTGCTTGGTAAAATTTTTCCTCCATTTGAAAACTTTTTATCCAGTGACAATAAAAAATGCAGCCATCTCCTCCCAAATTGAAAAACAAATTAAATTCAGAAAACAAGGTACAGTGGTACTTTTACAGGACTTCATCCATCAGGAATTTTCAAAGGATTTTGACACAATTTGTCACTACTGAAAGTCTTTTTGTTTTTTCACAATCTTAGGTTTTAACACACGTTTTCCCCTTTTTAAATATTAAACAGAAAAAAGTAAGAAGTAGCAGTAAAAGAATTTCAAAACAGGCTAGTAGGAGAGTAACAATAATCAACACATTGTGTATTGGTATATAAACAGTAGTTGTTTGCAGTACAAAATATAGTCATGCAACTTTGTCCAGAAAATTAGTAGCACCAAAATTTTACCTCAATGAACCAAGACAAATCAGCTGTATAACTATCTTAACCACTTGGTGTTTATATACATATTTTTTTTCCTTTTCCCTTCCTTCCTTCACCTTTCTCCCATCACAGTTTTTCTTTTCTTCTGAAATTTCTTCCCTATTCACAGATCTATTGTGCATTTTGGATCTTGTTTGTTCTTTCAGATTCTTGCACTAGTGAGACAATACAATATTTACACATGTAGATCTGGTTTATTTCACTTATGAGTGTGGTCTCTAGTTGCATCCATTTACCTATGAAAGTCTCAAGTTTATCTCTTTTTATGGCTGAGGAATATTCCATTATATAAAAAAACCCACACATTTTTTATTCATTTTTTGGTTGATGGTCATTTGGATTGTTTCAAAACTCTACAAATTACAAACTGTGAACCCATGGGTGTACATATATCACTGTGCTATGATGCTTTTAATTCTTCTGGGAAAATACCAAGAAGGGGAGAAGCTGGGTCAAATGGGACCTCTAATTCTAGTTTTTTGAGGAAATTCCACACTAATTTCCACAGTGGTTGCACCAGTCTACACTCCCACCAACAGTGAAGAAAGGTCCCTTTTTCCTCACAGTCCTGCCAGCATTTGTTGTTGATGGTTTCTTTGAAGACAGCCCTTCTTTCTGGAGTGAGGTGGAATCTCACTGTTGTTTTATTTGCATCCCTTGAATGACCAATGATGTTGAACATTTTTTCATAAATTTTACTTGCCATTTGTGTTTCTTCATCTGAGAAGTGTGTATTCATCTCAGATGCCCATTTATGGATTGAGTCTTTGAATTTGGGGGGGTTTGATTTTTTAAAAAATTCTTTATATATTCTAGATATAAGTCCTTTGTGGGACAACTGGCTATAATTTTTTTCCCCTGTGTGGGTTCTTTTCACTCTGTTTGTGATCTTTTTTGTCATGCAAAAGATTTTTAATAAGACAAGATGCTATTTGTTGATTCTTTGTTGTATTTCCCATGCAATCTGAATTTTGTTCATGGAATAAGACAAAGATGTCCATTATCACTTGTCCTATTCAATATAGTTCTGAAAACATTATCCAGAGCAATTAGACAAGAGAAAGAAATAAAATGAATATGATTAGGAAGGGAAGAAGTTAAATTATTATTTGCAGATGATATGATACTCTATATAGAAGACTTCAAAATCTCCACCAAAAATCTTACAAATTTAATAAAGAAATTCTGTAGTGTATCTGGATACAGAATCAACACTCAAAAATCAATAGCATTCTTATACACAACAAACTCACAGAGAAAGAAATTAGGGAAACGACACCCTTCACAATAGCATCCAAAAAAATGAAATACTTAGGAATCAAACTAACAAAAGAATAAAAGATCTACACAATGAAAACTACAGTACTCTGAAAAAGGAAATAAAAAAAATCAGAAAATGGAAATATATTCATTGCTCTTGGATAGGAAGAACCAACAGTGAAAATGGCCCTACTCCCAAAAGTGTTATACAAACTTAATGCAATCCCAATCAAAATGCAACTACCATATCTCGCAGAACTAGAGAAAACATTCCTAAAATTCATTTGGAACCATTAGAGACCTAGAATAGCAAAAGCAATTCTGGACAACAAAGACAAGTCAGGAGGCACCACAATACCTGACCTGAAATTATACTACAAAGCTACAGTGATAAAATAAGCATGGCATTGGCAAAAAACAAAAAACAAAACAAAACAAAGCGAAAAGTAAAACACACCTGAGAATTAGTGGAACAGAACAGAAGATGCAGATGCAACTATGAACACACTAAACCACCTTATCTTTGACAAAGGATCCAAACATTTTCACTGGAAGAAAGATAGTCTCTTTAATAAATGATATTAGAAAAACTGGCTTTCCACATGCTAAACACTAACTAGAGCTGTGTCTATCACCATGCACTACACTAAAGTCAAAATGGATTGAAGATCTAACTATTGAAAAAAATTCTACAACTATTAGAGGAGAAAATAGGCAGAAATCTTGAAGACTTAGTTGTAGGCAGAGACTTCATGAACATGTTCCCAATGAAGTGTTTTGCGCATTTCTTGTAGTCAAGGTTTTCCTCCAGACTATGTTACATCTATGACTTAAGCGAGATAATTATAGGCATTTATACACACTTCACTGTAACATAAATCCTCTCATATAGTCTCATGAATGCTAGAAAAGTCTTTGGAAAATAAAGGCTTCTACATTCCATATTTAATATTACTCTTTACTGTGAGTTCTTTCATGTCTGCAAAAGGAATGTGACAGCTATTTCCTACATTGAAAACATATAAATGGTTTTTTCCAGTGTGTTTGTACAGTATTAAGAAACAAATGTGGCCAGGAGTGGTGGCTCATGCCTGTAATCCCAGCACTCGGGAGGTTGAGACAGGAAGATTGTTGAGAGTTCGATACCAGCCTGGGCTACAAAGTGAGCTCAAGGCCAGCCTGAATGGCATAGTGAGACCCTGTCTCAAAAAGACAGGGGCCGGATATCTAGCTTAGTGGCCTAAGTGCCTGCCTGGCAAGTGCAAGGTTGCGAGTTCAATCCCCGGTGCTGAAAAAAAAATAAAGAAAAAAAGAAACAAATGTGTAATCTAAAATGTTTCCTACATTGCTTATACACAGACTTAGTTTCTATTGTGATTTCTTTTCATGGTTTCTCAAGTGACTAGAATGAAAGAAAGCTTACCCTCATTGCTTACACTTGTATGGTTTCTCTCCACTGTGGACTTTTTGTATATATTTTTGAAAACAACTATCCCAAAGGAAAGCTCTCCCAGTTGCTTACACTCACATGGTTTCTCTCCATTGCAAGTTGTTTTTGCCTTTGAAAACTAGTTTCCCAAAGAAAGGCTTTCCCACATTGCTTATATTCATTTTGTTTTCTTCCACTGTGAAGTTCTTTATGCTATCAAAAATTACTTTGCCAAAGAAAGGCTTTCCCATGTTGCTTACACTCATATCCTCTCTCTCCACTGTGAGTCACTTCATATTTTTAAAACTCAGTCACAGATAAGATTTTTCTACACTGCTCATTTAGGGAGGTTTTTCTCCATGGCAAACCATTTGATGGTGTTGAAGGTTACTGGAATATGACTGTAGGTTTTTCCACATTGATCACATACATTAGGTTTCCCTCCAGTGTGAATCCTTTTGCTGTATTGAAATTGAAATGAGTAATTTTCCCACATTGCTTGCATAAACAAGGATTATCTACAGCATGAATTTTCATATGTTCTTATAGCTACTCTAAGAAATGAAATCTTTCTAAAATTCTGTACATGAATAAGGTTTTTCTCCAGTGTGAATCCTTTCATGTTTTCAAAAGGTACCAGAACAAATAAATACTTTCCCATAATGGTTCCATACATAAGATTCCTCTCCAGGGTGAACTTTTTCATGGTATCAAAGGGAACTGTGATTAGTGAAAGCTTTCAAACATGGCTTACACATTAGGGTTTTTCTTCAGTGTGAATTCTTTCATGTATCTGAAGACTACTGGAATGGCCAAAGGCTTTCCCACAAGGCTTGTGCATGTAGGGCTTCTTTCCAGTGTGCATTCTTGCACACATTTCAAGGGAACTGGGACTCTTTTAGGCTTTCCCACACTGCTTAAATACATGAAATTTCTTCCCACTGCAGATTATTTCAGGTCTTTGAAGAAAATGAGAATAAGCAAGATCATTCTTACCTTGCTTAGCATCATAAGATTTCTATCTAGTTTGTGATCGTTGAGCCTTCTGAAAGCCTTGGGTCAATTATAGTCTGTCTGATTTTCCCTATGTTTGTAAGTCTTCTCTTCACATTCCTGATTCTCTTAAGCTTTGTATACAGTACCAACTCTGAGGAACAACTTTAGGGATTACTGACTAATGAGGACACCCACAAAAATGCAGCTTCCACATGGTGATATTTGAGGGGGAGTTTTCTTCTTTACAACATGCTCTGGTGTCTGGTTGAAGGTTTCTCCACATTGAATACCTTCATTATGTTCACAGAATTTGACTATAACTTGACTTCTCAGAGTGCTCCTGGGTCTTGTACTTACCTTTAATGTTAGGGTATTCACATTTTTGTCTTATGGCAACCAGGTTCATGAGGATTTCCCATATTACAATTCCATAGAGCTGCTTTTGGGAAGGATCCAGCAGAGTCCACTCTTCCCCAGTGAAGTTCATAGCCACATCCTTAAATGTCACTGACTCCCAGAGTTAGTTCAAGATTCTCAATGCTAGGCCTGGTGTGGTGGAGCACACTTGTACACCTAGCACTTGAGAGACTGAGGCAGGAAGATCACTGCAAGTTTGAGGCCAGCCTGGGCTACACAGCGAGTTAAAGACCAGCCTGAACTGCGTAGGGAGACCCTGTCATGTCCAGGTTTGAGATGTCCTGGTCTCATTGCTAAGGTTTCTGCAGTCTTCAGAGTTCACAAAGGGACCAAGGCTGAGCCATGTGGGCCATTCAACTCCAAATACTGGTCCCAAATGTGATTGCCCAAGAAAGGAACATCTATGTTAATTAAAGAGATTTGGCTCTAGTTCTGCTTTTTGGTTGAGTCCTTTTGTGGTTTTGAAATCAGAGCGATACCTTCCAAGAATGACTTTTAGAGTACTCCTCTTTCAATTCCATTAAAGGGTTTGAGGAATATTGGTGTTAGATCTTCCTTGAAGTTCTTGTAGAATTCAGCAGTGAATCCATCAGGACTAGGCTTTTCTTAGTTTGTAGGTTTATTACTCTTTTAATTTCATTAGCTGTTATTGGGTTGTTCAGGGCTTTTATATTTCTTGGTTTATTTTTACTGACTCATTATTTATCTAGGAAACTATCCAGTTCTTCTGAATCCTCCAGTTTACTGGAGTATAGGTTTTGAAAGTAGTTACTAACAAATCTGATAGATTTTGGTTGTGTCCACTGTGATTTCACTTTTTTCATTCCTAATCACATTGATTTGGGTCATTATTTCCTTTTTTGGTAAATTAAGCTATGGCTTTATTATTTTGTTTATTCTTTCAAAGAACAAGCTTTTTGATTCATTGATTATTTGTGTTGATGTTTTAGTTTCAATTTCACTAATATCTGCTCTGCTCTACAATTTTCTTTCTTGTAGTTACCTTTGAATTTAGATTCTTCTTGTTTTTCTAGGTCCTGGAGGTGCAACATTGGGTTATTTATTTGGACTTGCTCTGTTTTTCTAATGTGGGCATTCACGGTTATAAATTTTCCTGTTAGGAATGCTTTTTTGTGTCCCGTATGTTCTGGCATATTGTATTGACATTATTGTTTGATTCTAGGAACAGTCTAATTTTTCCTTGATTTATTTTGTGACCCTTTGATTTCTCAAGAGGTTATTGTTTAACTTCTATGTATTTGCCTAATTTCTGTGATTTCTTTTGCCATTGATTTCTAGTTTCATCGTGCCAATTTCCTGTTGTCTTGTTTTGAAGTCCTGTATTGCTTGCATTGTTCTGATCTGATTTGCTTTATTCTGTTTTGTTTTGTTTTGCTTTATTCTCTTTAAAATAAAAATAAACAAACAAATAAATAAATAGTTTCATTGTTCCATGATCTGATAATATGCATGGAATAATTTCAAACATTTTGCATTTATGGATGCTTTGTGAGCTAGTATGGGGTCTATTTTGGAGAAAGTTCCATGTGCTGCTGTGAAGAATGTGTATTCTATTGTTGTGAGTAGAATGCCCTCTAGATGTCTATTAAGTCCATTTATTTGAACATCTAATTTAACTTTGATATGTCTTTGTTTGTTTGTTTCTTTTTTTTTTTGTCTGTTGATCTATTTGTGACAGTGGATATTGAGGTTTTCCATTGTAATTGTGTTTATGTTTATCTGATCTTTAATGTCCTGTATTATTTGACTTATGAACTTGGGTGCACTGGTGTTCAGTACACATATATTGATAACTTTGATCTCTTCCCTTTGAATTGTTCTCTTCCCAGTATGTAGTGACCTTTTTTGATTAACTGCCTCTTGTGATCAGTTTTGGCTTGAAGTATACTTTGTCTGAAAATAGGATATCTACTGCTTGTATTTAGGCTCCAGTTGCATGGAATATTGTCTTCCATACTTTGGGTTTTAGTCTATGAATTTGTTTTTAGATTAGTGTTTCTTGTATTCACCTTTGTAAGTGATTCATTGCTTTTCTCTAACATCTTTTAAGATTCTGTCCTTGTGTTGAACTTCTGGGATTTTTACTCTAATGGTATATGGAGAGTTTCTTTTGCATTCATGACTATTTGAGGTTATATATGCTTCCCTTACATATGTATTAAATCCTTTTCTCATATTTGAAAAAAGTTTTCTGTTATTATTTCAGTAAACATTTTTAATGCTATTTGTACTGTCTTCTGATTTTTCACTAATTCCAGTTGAACTTAGTTTAGTCTTAAATTTGCATCATTCAGCAACTGTTGGATCCATTTTTCATGTTCTCATGTTGTTTTTAAGGTATCTTTAATTTTGATGGTCACCAACATCAGACCTATCTTCTAGTTCTGACACTGTCCTTGTCACATCTGTTGCCCATACTTTCAATGGAATTTTTAACCTCCTAGATTTTTATTTGGCACCTTTTCATTAACTAATGTTTCTTTAAACCAGTCATTCATGTGTTTTTATTATTTTGTTTAGCCCAGGAAGTTTTTAATTAGTGTTTTTGTATAATTGCTGAATGTTTGTTTATTGAACACATTACTTTTTACTTATAATTTATTTGAACTTACAAAGCACTTTATTGATCTAATTTTTTATCTCCTCTTTCATCATTTTAATAATTCAACTGTGTTGCTTCTGATTTCCTACCCATTGATTCCCCATAGATCAGCTTTGGGGGAGATAGGAGTTTTCAGAGGCATTTTATTGCTTTATCTTCTCTTGTTTCTATTTTCTTCTTTGTGCTGAGTTTCATGGGTTCACAGTGGAAAGACTTTGTCACTAGTATGGAGACCTCTTTAGTTGCTTTTTACTTTTCAGTGATGTACTTTGGGTATGAGTAACTATAAGCTTTTACCTTTGTCCCAAGATCCAACCATGTTTGTTAATTTTGGAGAGAAGGATGCAGTGTAATTGGCCCAGCGCTCAGTTCTGTAGGAGTGGACCACAGTATTAAGGACACAAGGGCAATCAGATATTGGCACCTAGGGAAAGCTGATTAATAGCAACACTTATGCTACTCTGGAAGCAGTAACAGAATCAGCAACAATAACAGCTTCAAAAACAATCTAAATATTGACTACTATAAGAAGCAATTGTACCACCTTAACCATAGAAAATAGATCTATAATTATAGCATGAGCATAAAGACAAACTAAATATTGACATACAGTAAATACTAAGTACAACAGCTGTACCTCCACTAAAATTTAAAAAAGTATTCAATGGTTACAGTATATTCTTCACTACCTAAAGATTAATAAAACTTAATGTTTATCCTGGCAAACAGAGGGGCTGGGAAATGGGAGAATGAAAAAAAGTAAAAATAAAAAAACTGAACAACAAAAGAAGACAAAGAGAAAAGTGAGATAAAAGATTCAATTAAAAAGTAAAAGGAAATTAATAAGATGAGGTAAAATTACCCAAAAAGAACAAACTAGAAAAGAGGCAAACAATCAAATTGTGGTCTTCATAGTGGACACAAGTAGCAGAGTGAAAGTTCACGTGGATCTCTGGACTTATTTCTGTACTTTCAAGTCCAGCCACCTCTGAAAGCCACTCATGCTGACTCTGACTTCTGTTCTGAAGAGCAGGGCTGGTTTCCTTCCTAGCCTAAGTTTAAACTTTTTGGGGTCTATGTCTAGCCTGTGCCCTCTCCAGGACTGTGTCTTGTGCCTGTTTGCTGCCCAGTTACTGTGGTAGTATAACACTGAAGTCTCTGAACAGAAGTCATTCTGTAGCTGTTCTCTGGCTCAGTAGTAAACAATTATCCCCTTTCCCAAATGACTTCTGATTAGACCTTCCCAAACATGGTAGGAACTGCACTAGATTTCTTCTGCAATTTTAGCTTGCTGTGTGGAAGGAGTCACTTTTAAAGTAAAATCCCATGCTGGTTTTGCAGTTTACAATAGCTATGAGATTTTCTTGGCACTAGCACTGCTGGCCTAGTCCATTATTCCTCTGTGGAGCTTCTGAGCCTCTGGATTTACCTTCTGTCCCTAGGTATAGGTCTCTTCCACAGTCAGGTCAGTAGACTGGTTGACAACTCTTCCGTGTCATACATGGGGGAAATAAAACACAGAGTGGACTTACAGGTGGCAGGTGGCTGTGGCCAGCATGTTAAATCCATGGGTGCAGAGGTGCCAGGGGGCACACATGAACTTGGCCAGTTTCAGGGACTCTGGGTCCCTGGGTTGCCTCCTCTATTGCTGAGGTTTCCTCCAGGCTCGGCAACTCACTCTCTTCCCACCACATTTTCCTCTGGGAGCCCAGGTCTCCATATTTGTACTGAATTTTATTTTTTTCTTTAAATTTTTTGTATTTTAAAGCACATAACATAAAATTTACAATTTAGTAATTTTTAAGCATACAGTTCAGTAGCATTAAGTGAAAAAACCTTTTAGAACTTGCCCTTGCATATCTGAAACTTTATACCAGCTAAAAAAATAACACCTACTTGCCCCTTACCTTAGTGCTGGCAACTTCCCTTCCTATTTCTGTTTGGAGTTCCATTTTTGGCAGTGAGCAATCTAGTTTTATCTTGTTGCTTCTGTGTGTGTGTGTGTGTGTGTGTGTGAGAGAGAGAGAGAGAGAGAGAGACAATCTTTCATTCGGCACTAACATCATTGATTTCCAATGTTTGATATGCATGTCTTCCTCATCCTACTAGGTTCTGATTTCCCTAGGCTGCTCCCCTGCATGGGTGCCCTTCTCACCTTGCCTGAGCTTTACATTCCATAATGGAGCATGCTGCATGGATGTCCACTTCACCCTGCTGGGTGATAATCTGTACTGGGAAATCCTCCTGCCAGGATGTTCTCTGTAACCTGCTTGGAATCTTATATCTCAGGCTGGTTACCCTTGCCATTGACCACCTTTTTACTCCTTTCAAGTACTGACATTCTACACCAAGCAACCCTACTAATCTCTGCTCCTTCTGTCCCACATAGATCTCCTGACTTTTCTTGGGCCCTTATAATTCTTGATGGTCTGATGACATGTGTAGTTGACCTTTTTGCCCACTCAGACTTGGATCCTCTGTTCTACATCCTCTGACATGGATGCCTACCTTGCTCAGCCCATCTAATAGCTTTGCAGTAGTTATTTTCAGGCAAGCAAAGGAAAGAGATTGAAGGAAATGGACTCTTAGAGATTAAATAAATTGCAGAGGAGTTGGTCAAGATATACCTTGTTAAAATCAAGATTCATCATCTTTCTCCCCAGGCTACCTTGTTTCTATCTGTGGTATCTAACTCTTATGCTCTTTGGTGAAAAAAAGTATCAGGGAGCATCTGCTTAATGCTAGTTAGAAATAATTTTATAAACATTTCACTAAACCATGGGAGTTTCTTCACTATCCTAAGTACTTTAAAAACACATTTTTTGAACCGTAAAAGCTTGGGATCATGTAATGAATAAAAAATTCTCCTTACTAAATATCATAAGAATGCTAACTTCTTCAGTGTGTTTGGCCCCTGAAGTGGGAAGGCTACCTTTCTTGTTGGACAAGGATTATATCTTGGCATTAAAAATATGTTTAAACTTTGGAAATAAGACATACTGATTTTTCTTCCAAGAACTATCATTAATTCATTGTTTCATTAGACAGGTCCTGGAGTTTAGTTTCTCTTTTGGTAAAGTGAGAACAGCATTTTTTATTGGCCAAAATAAGCAGTAGTCAGTGAAATAGAAAATTTTAAACCAAGACATGCTGCACTTTTCAGGTGAAAGCTTTTATGTAAGTACCAACTATTGATTTATTTCTAAAATATCAGTATCTTTATTAGAAACACTCCAAAGAGCAAAATTAAATTGGAAATTAAACCAGCAAACAATGGCTTTAAAATGTAACCACTTACACCGTTTTAAAGACAATCATTCATACCATCGACATTTGAAATAAAATAATCATACAAAAAGTGAATGTTTTGGTTATTTGTGATGGGAAAGTACAGAGATCAGTTCCTTGATCATGAAATTTAATAAAATAAGTGGGATTTTGTGGACATTTAGAGAAAAACAGGTTGACCAAATTACCTTTGGAATACATTTACTTCACATTTTTCCAGGTCTGTTTTATTCTTCCTTTCATCAAATAAAATATTATTTTTAAAAATTTGCAATTGTAGCTTTTATCATAAACCATTAGTTCTGTTCCAAACAAGTTACTTGGCTCAGTTTCCTCAATATTTTATTGACTTGAATGGCTTTGACTGAATCACATTCAAATAAAGTTATCAATTGTTATAGTTGGCCTGGAAGGCCAGACAATCAAATGGAAAGCAGACCAGACAAGGTGTCCTGAGAATGGGGTTCATGCACCAGCTCCATGGAATCTTAGCTATTTTCCCTCTGGACCTGTTTCACTTGTCCAGTAGGGACTAATGATATTGAATCTATCTACTTCAGGTTGCTTTTACATGGCACTAAGTAATCTTAAAAGCAATGTTTAAAGTTCAGCACTGCTAAATGATAGAAGACAATATAATTTTATGTTTAATTGCTTCTCTGTTGATCTTCATATAAAGTGAATTTATCTTTATTTCCACATCTATTCTACTTTCCAACTACTCCTTTTCTCTTACCACTGGCAACAGTATTCCTTTACCCATATAGGCTGGAGATTTTGTGGATCTATCTATTTTTATGTTTTTTTTTTTTAAATTTTATTTTAAAGAGAATGAACTAAACCAAACCAAACAGAAAAAATCTAATTAGAACAGAAAAATGAGCGATACAGGACTTCAAAACAATAGAAATCACCAAGGGCTACCACAAAGTCTCTTATTTTCTTCAAAATGACCATACATCAGACATAATAGAATCAAACAAAACAAAACAGAATAAACCAATCAAAACAAAAAGAATGAAAATGTATTTCAAGGAGAATAAAATCAAACAAAATAAAACAGAACAAATCAATCAAAACAAAACATAATGCCTCTTACTAGCTTCAAAATTGCTGCCCATACCATCAAATGTAATAAAATGAAACAGAACAGAGTAAAACCAATCAAAACAGAATATTGAAGAAAACAAAACAATAGAATAGAACAAAACAAAACAAAAACAGTGAGAACAATATTGGATTTAAAAAATGAAACAGAAGGAAATCCCCCACATTTGTTATATTGCATATTGTTATCCTCTTAATAGATGCTCACACTACCAGCCTTAGGCCTGCAAAGTCAATCAAATAGTGCAAGCATTAAGCTGTTTTTGTACTTCAGTTGCTATCAACTCAGCCTGTCCTTCAAATCATCTTGTTGCTTATGGGGTGGGGGCTTGTTCTTATCTCCCAACAGAAAGGAGGGCTCATAAAAGCATTACAAAGCATTGTTGTCTTGGTTACTTTTTTCTTGTTGTTGAGACAAAATACCTGATACCCAAAGTGAAGGAAGGAGAGGTTTATTTCTTACAGTTTTGGGGGTTTCAGTCCATACTTACCTAGTTCCAAGGCAGGGTGTTGTGGCTGAGGGGGGCAACTGTTCATGGCAGCTGCAAGCGGCAAGAGTGAACTGCACAAAAGAGGGAAAAAACCTGCCTCCTTCCTGACCTTACATTGTATGTCAGCTCCACCCCTGGGTGGGTGCAGAACTAACACCACCAATCCCAGCACTAGACAATGAGTCAATCACAAATGCTAGATTCTGGGGCTTCCATGACTACATGAGGGTTGGGGGGCCACCTAGATACAAACCGTAACAGTTGTCATCTACCCTATTCACTGAATCTGGCAGTGTACAAATTTTCCTCAATTGAATTTCTGAATTTTCCTCAACTTCAATTTTCCTCAAAGCCAAAATGACCATGAAACATAAATATCTTGAATCAACTGAGGACATCAAGGCAACCACCAAAGAATAAATAGGCACTAAAGGAAATAGGACTTCCAGAATTGCTTCAGAGAATGGCAAGGATGAAGGCATAAAAGTGGTTAGAGCAAGGAGGAGTGTTTCATAAGAGATTAATGTCATTGTGTCCTTTACTATAATGAAATATTTAAAAAGTTAAGCATTGCTTTATTTTTGATCATATCTTATATTCATATATGTAGAATATAGCAATATATGAGTTGGTACTTATTTACAGTTAGGAAGTTGGGAAAAGGTCCTCTATAAAAGCTAATTATCTTTGAATATGTTTTATGCATTGTAATTTCTTCCTATATTGTTCATTCAAGGTCTCTATCATTTTCTTATGCTCCTCTTTTTTTATCTATGTCTTCTTTAGATATATTCAACAATTCTTTCATTACGTTTGTGATTTCTTCTTTTACCTGAGATATTTTTTCTGACCTGATTACTTGTACAGCCTCATGAAGTTGTTTCTTTACTTCAGTTGCTATCCTTTCAGAGATTTCAGGTGTGTGACTTCCATATTTTTCTATGTTTATACATCCCAGGCTTGCTCTGTGTGAGCTGGAGGTCTGAGAGTGCCTTTTGTTCCTTCACCCTCACATTTTCCTGGGTTCCTTCTGACAAGCTGGTTGTGGGGTTCCAGGTGCTTCCCACATTGTCTGTCCCTCCATGGAGTAGGGGAGTGGACCAGGCACCTGGGTTTCTCTGAACTCAGGTTCCTGGGGAGGCAGTGGGGTGTGAGAAGGCTTCTCCAGACCCATATGGCTACACTGAGGCTTCTCCAATTGCCATGGATGTGTGTTAGCAGGGCCATATCTTCTCTCAGCTTGTGTGGCTACATCAGGACTCCCCCAATGGCAGCAGGTGCACAGGGGCATGTTTGTCTGATTCTCCCAGCCCACCCTGGCTGCTTGTGTGAAGCAAGCATCTCCAATGGTGTCCTGTGAGTGCACAGGGCTTATCTGGCTGATTCTCCCTACCCGTACTGGTCACATGAGGTAAGCAAGTGCCCCAATGGCGGCAGGTGCACTCCCTGCTTGTGCCAGCTGCCTGCAGGAGGCAAGTTCTTGAGGTTCTTGTAGGTAAATGGATGCAATTTAAGATCATGCTCATGGGTGAAATACTTTGGACTCATAAGGATGAGCATTATGTTATCTCCCTAGCATAAAAAATTGAAAGAGTTAGTGGCATCCAAAATGTACCACAGATATTTTGAAAGTGGTAGGGGAGGAAGACATCTAAAAAGGGAAGGTAGTGACCAATGTTAATTTCCTGTTATCTTGTTTTGGATTCCAGTATCATTTTCATTGTTTTGTTAGTGTGGTTTTATTCTGTCTTGTTTTGTTTGATTTTATTATGTCTGATGGTATGGGCAGCTTTTTTGAAGATAAAAAATATATTATGGTAGCCATTTTTAATTTCCTATTACCAGGTTTTGAAGTTCTGTAATGCTTCCATTGTTTTGTTTTGATTGGCTTTATTCTGTTTTTTTGTTTGTTTTTATTACATCTGATGGTATAGACAGTTATTTTGAAGAAAACAAAAGACATTATGATAGTCATTGTTGATTTCCTATTATCTTTATTTGAAGTCCTGTATCCCTTGCATTGTTCTGTTTTGATTGGCTTTAATCTGTTGAATTTTGTTTGGTCATATTCTCTTTAAAATAAAATAAAAAAAATGCTAATCATTCCTTTCATGAACTGAATGCAAGGTTAGAGACTTTAGTAATGCATGATATTTGGAAATCTACAGTAGGAAATAGCATTTAGAAAATCTATTATTAAGGAGCAGAGGTTTAGCAAGTGGATAGGAATCTAAACTTTAGCAGAGCTGGTACTGTTTCTAACCAAATACAAGGGTACTGAGCATGCTAGGCATTCAGAACCAACCACCCAAGAGTTTTCCAAGAAATTATGTTGCTGAACCAAGAAAAGAAACCCAGGTACCAGAACTGGGGAAACCAATGTACCATATTTATAGCATAGGGTATGATGCTGACACACAAGTTTGAGTCAAAGCACATTCGATCCTTTCTAGTTGAAGTTAAACTTACTTTGGGATCAATATGTTGCTAAGCTAATTCAGCTATGGAGAAAGAATTCTCCAGGGTATGAAGAAAGAGGTACCTGTTGAAGGATACCTGTGTTTTGAGGCAAATAAAACTGACTTTGAAATCAACATACTTGGAATCTAGTCTAGACTCACACTATCTTGTGACTGTGGGCAAGATACTGCTCCCCGCTACCCCAGAATCCATTTCCTCATCTATAAAGCCAGGAAGATATGTGGTAATAAGGTTACTGTAAGGCGTAAGTTAAATGACATAGTTTGGGGAACTACAATGTTATTCACTGATATTTAAAAATAGTATTTCTGATTACTTTCATGTGTGAGAAAAGCAACAAGAACTTTGAAATTTTTTGAAATTGTACAATGCTGACTTACTTCTTAATTCACTTTACTGCCCTTGGGAGTTACTTTCTTAAAGAGAATTAAAAAATGTTTTCTGTTTGTTTTTAGCAAATGTGAATGAGACATCTTTTCATTCAGCAATTTTTTTATTTACTATTGTCAGGCAGTGCTCTAAGTGCTGGGAATATTTCATATTCCCTAAGTGAATATAACAGAAATACGCTTTCATGGAGTTCACATTCTGGTAGAGAATATATACTACATACAATGAACATAATAAACATATTTGAATATTCTAAGTGCTATGGAAAAAGTAAAGCGGGAGAAATGAAGAGTTGTAATTTGAAAGTATAGTTTTGGGTAGACATTGAACAGATGAAGGAAGAGGATCAGGAGGTGAGTGGAGGGGTAAGACAGGGAAGGGAAAGGGGATGAAAAGGCCTTAATATGTGTTATGTACATGTACCAACTTCCACAAGGAATGTAAACATTAGGGATCCCACAGCTGTACTAATAAACTACAAAAAGAAAAGATGGTCTTTAAGACAAGGTGTTGAAGTAAATGAGTGAAACGTGGCTATTTGGAGAAATAGTGCTCCGGGCAGAAGGCACAGCCCATGCCAAGGTCTTGAACTGGAAACATACCTGTTATGCTTTAAGGCAGGTATTGGAAAACTACAGCCTGTGGGCCAAGTCTGATCCACTAACTTTTTTTTTTCTTCAGTGCTGGGGATCAAATTTAAGGCTTCACACCTGCTAGGCAAGTGTTCTACTATCGAGTTGTATTCTGGGCCCCACCAACTGTTTTCGTGAATAAAAATTTGTTGTCACACTACTGTGCTCATTTGTCTCCTTACTGTATATGGTTTCTTTTGTGCTGTAATTGTATATCATTTCTTTATGATTATGGTAGGTTAACTAGTGGGCAACATGTAACACTCAGCTGAGCTGAATCAGGTCGTGCTGGATGCAGAAGGCCCACCTGAGGATTGTTGACAACAGCATAAAAGGAGAACTGAAGGGGAAGATGGTGTCCTATTGATTCTCCCAGAGAAGCTTGTTACACTCTTTTCTGATGTGAACTCAGCTGTTCTCATTGTTGGAGGAGCTTCAGTCTGCATGGTTGCTGAGGAGGTCTGTGGTTCTTTTCAGGGGAGCTCTGGTACTTACCTTGAGCGTCGCTTCCTGGCTCTAGTGCAGATACCTCAGCCTGCTGGCACAGATCCTTCATCCCACTGGCTCAGATTTCCTAGCATCCACCACTTACCTTTGGGCCTTCCCAGTGTAGATCCTTGAAACAGATTTGCATAAGACATTGTTGTGGGCTCTAGGCCTCCAACTGTACACGTAGAGGACATTGCCATGGCGCTAGGTCTTCAGCTGGACTCATCCAGGGCATTGCATGGGATCCAGGTTCTCTGCTGGATTCTTTGGATCTCTAGTGTGTGGACAGATCTCTTGCACTCTTTTGCATTTGACTCTTTGGGTGAATATTAAAAACTAACCCTTATGTGTCATGTATTAAATCCTTTCCCTTGTAAACCCTGACTACAATAATGATTTAAATGGTTTCTTTTGTGAGTGTTGTAATAGCAGTTTATATTGACAATAGTCAAGATATGAAAACAACCTAAGTATCTATCAATAGATGAATTGGTTAAAAATTATGGTGTATATATGTATATATATATATATATATGCAATATTATTCATCCTTAAAAAAGATCTCTTTCAAAAGGGAAGGGGACCAAGAGATGGGGAGCATGGGGAGGGAGGGATGGGATGGGAGGGTCAGGGGAGGAGAAAAGAAGTAAGATGTGTTACATACGTGTACCAACTCCCCATGAGGTATATAGTCATTGTGTAGTGCAAACATGTACCAATAAAAATAAAAATTTAATAGTAAAGAAAATCCTACTGCTTGTGACAATATGGGTGAAATTAGAGGACAATATATTAAATGAAACAAACAGGATAAAAGAAAAAATAGCACGCGATCTCACATAATGTAATCTAAAAAGTAAAAGTCATAGAAACAAAGATTGTTACCAAACGTTTAGGGGGTGGGAAATGAAAAATATTGACCAAAGGGCATAAAGTTTCTCAAGTTTATATAGAATAAATGCTTTTTAGTTCTAATTTATACAATGGGGAATAACTAGCTATGTTAATTAGCTTGTTTGTACTAATTAGTTCATTATGTACATACATATGAAAATTTCACATTGTATACCTTGAGTGCATGTAATTTTGTTATGTAAAATAAAGAAACTGCATTTCTTCTCCCAGAAAAGAAAGAATGTCTGTGGCTCCAAAAAACTAAGTTCCTTACTATCTGAAAATGCTGCAAAAATAGTTTGCCAATATCTGCTTCAGAGGCCAATGCTAGAGTGGAGTGAATAAGTAATAAATTCCTACTTTTTCAATTTTTTTTGCAAAAGAAGAAAAAAGTTTTAAAAGTTTACTTATTAATTGTTCTTCCTTATGATGGCAGTTTCTGTTAAGTTTACCTCACCTAGAAAAGTATGTAATTAATACAGAGCTCTATTTTTTAACGGACAAAATAAGGGACTCCACTGCCCTTGTCTTTATTTTTCCTAAAAGTGGCAATCATAATTGTATTTTTTTTTACATTTTACTTATTAAAAAAGTTCAGTCTTTCCCATTTAAAGAATAACAAAAAAAAAAAAACCCAAAAAACAAAAAACGAAAACTAATGATAAATGAAGTGTGATACCAGAATGAATCCAACAGATGGCTGTATTTCTCAAAGTATCAAAAGCAGCCCAATTGCCTGTTGCATTCAAATTCCATCTCAGTTTGCAGCTGTTGTACATTAATCACAGGATTCCAGGAAAATTAATTTTATTACATATGGCTAAGCATTGTGAAGAAAGAGAAGTCATCCTATGACTAAGATTATTTCATTGATTTTATTCAGATCTATTGCTCATTCAACGGATTCATGACTAATTTTGTCTGTAGCAACCGTCTGGTTAGATACTCTGTAGTGTCCTCTGTAGTATCCTGGGAAAGCTACAGAAAAGTTAAGAATCTGTCATTTAAGTGGAGCCCCATATGCACTGTATAATAACTGAGAGACTTTGGAAGATTTTTGGCCTCTTTGGAATAATTTAATCAGTAAAAGAAGTTAATAATAATTGCTACATAATAGGAGGTTTTATATAGAGGTTAGTAAAAGTCCTTCATTTATATAAACAGCTCTTACACTAAGGGATGTTATTGCAGTACATTCTTTTCTCCTCTCTCAGATGTCTTCTACATTTTATTCTGTTGTATCAGAAAGTGTCAATTTTGGTAGGGCCTCATTTTACCACCTTTGAATGCTGAGTACATGATCCCATTGGCTTCATTAAGAGATTGAGTTTATTCTTTTTTCTGAATTACTGACACGAGGACATTTGAAGTCACATCATTACCACATATTTTCCAAAGTATATTCTCTTGATTGTTCTTGTACTTGCACCTGTCTCCTACCATGTTATTGTTCAGTATGGAATCTACTTTTACTTCAAATGATTATTTTAAAATCTTTTGTTCAGGTTATTATGTTTTTTTTTTGTCAGACATAATCTGCCTTCTCTGTCTGTGTTGCTCTCTCCCTCTCCCTCTCCCTCGCTCTCTTTCCTGGGTAGAGTTCCAACCTGGTACCTTGTACATTGTCAAATGTTCTACCACTTAGCTATACTCCCAGCCCCAGCCCTCATAAGGTAATATTACTCCATCTGTTCTTATTTCTGATATTACAGGTTAAGATTCAGAAAATTAAATCCAGAAGTTTATATATTATGTATAAGACTCTGTGCTGAATAGTTTAGTATATAAAATTCTAACATTAGGAAGATTGCAACAAAACACAATATGTAATATGAAGAGAAGTCACTAGGCTATGAGTCTGAATAATCTTTTCTGCTCACTTTTTTTTTAATAAGATAACATCATTTCATTCTCGCTCTCTGTAGAAAAGTCAGGTGCATCTGGGGACTTGAAAAATGTTGGGAGGCTCTCTGTCTTCCTCAAAACCAAACCTCTACTTCTAGATTGGTCATGTTAAGGAGCAGCAAAAGCCCTCAAGTCCCTCCATACCCTGTTACCTTAAAGATGCACCCTGAAGTACAATCCTATTATCTAACTGATGGGGAAAAGATTTCTGTAATTTTAATTTTCAGGCAGTAACATAATACTGTGATCCATTCTGATAACTTTATCTGATGCAGGATTTGAAAAAGTACAAAGAGTTAAAATTATCAACAGCTTTGGTAGAAATTATAACTTCCTCTCAGCGTTAAAGGATATTTGCTATGCTGGACTACAAGTTTCTATATTCACAAAAAATGCTGAAAGCAAATAAAACCTTAATTATTCCTAAAAGATTTCTTCATAAAACTTAGAAGAGGCATAGCTATTCATAAATTCTCTCACGCATTAATTCAATAAACATTTATTCAAAGCCTTTTACGTATCAAATACTGTGATAGATATTGAGGATATGGTGATAAGCAGGATGGGTTCTCTGGCTGCAGGTCGTGTACTGTCTTAGTTTTCATGAGGACTGTAACAAGTTAGCACAAATTTAGTAGCTTAAAATCAAACGTTTATCATTTAAGAAGTCCAATGTCAATTTCTCTGGGATAAAATCAAGGGATTAGAAAAACTATTATTTTCTGGAGGCTCAAGGGAAAAATTCTTTTTCTTACCTTTTCTAGCACTCAGGGAGCTTAGATTGTGGTGCCTTCCTCGATTTTCAAAGCAAGTAATGTAGCATCTTTTTGACCATTTGTCCTTTTAGGTATCTTTCTGGTACCATATGTAGAAATTGTTCTCTGCTTTTAACAATCATAAAATGAGATTAGGCCTATTTGAATATTCAAGCTAATACCCCATCTCAAGGCCTGCACCTTTAATTACATGTTTTAAGTCTCTTTTGCCTTGTAAATATGCACATGACTTCTGGGGATCAGGGGATGGACAACTTTTGAGGGCATTATTCTGCCTATTCATGGAGTTTAGTGTGTAAATATCAAACTTAAATATCAAAACTGCAGCAAAGTGACTTGAGAGAGACAGGCAGAATGAAGAAAGGCATGTGTAAATACTTGATCCATGTTGCCAGGTATTTCCATTTTTTTTTTTGCCGCACCAGGGATTGAACTCACGACCTTGCACTTGCCAGGCAGTCGCTTAGGCCACTGAGCCAAATCCCCAGCCCTTGGTATTTCCATATTTTAAGAAACACTGGAAATCTGGATTATGTTACATCTATTTGAAAATTTGTTTTATGCTGGTTTCCCGGAAGTAGACCCCAAATTGAACACTGATATGCAAGTAGCTAATTTAGGAAGTCTTCCAGAAACCCAAAATAGGCAATGGGAGAATCAGAACCAGGAATGAAAGCAACCCAACAAGAATACAACGTCAAGCAAAAGTACTATATCCTGAACACATAGGAGACTCTGGGAAGAGTTAAACTTCATAGTTAAGGGAAGGGATTTAGTGTTTTCATAACTTTGCATTAGTTAGCTGTGGGTTGAGAGCCACCCTGGGACCATGTACTGCCTGGTACTACTTAGATGATTAAAAATAGTAATACCCATGTTATTTCATTTTTCGGTTTAGTCTTTATATGCCCCCAGACATCAGAATAATAACAACTGCTTACAGTATCTGTATTATTATCTAACCATTCTATTTTTTCTCTTTTTAAATTTTTAATTGACAAATATTTTATAAATTTTTGGTGTACAATGGGATATTTCAATATATGTATACATGGTGAAATTTTATGTTCAACTAATTAACATATCACCTCACATTTTTTATAATGAAAAGCCTTTAAAAGCTGTTCATTAAGGAGTTCTGAAATGTAAATTATTGTTAACCTTGTCACCATGCTGTGCATTAGATCTTGAAAACTTATTTCTTCTGTCTAACTGGAATGTTATTCCCTTTAACCAATATCTCTCTATTCCTCCCAACCTTCATCTCTCCACCTTTGGACTCAGGTAACACTTTCCTACTTTTTTGTTTTGTAAGTTCAACATTTTTAGATTTCACACATAAATGAATCATGTAGTATTTTGCATTTCTGTGTCTAACTTATTTCACCTAGCATGGTATCCTCCAGGCTTATCGATGTTGCAACATATGACACAATTTCCTTCTTTATTTAAGGTTAAGTAGTATTTTAATATATATATATATACATATATATATACATATATATATATGGTCATTGTTGAAATTTTAAAAATTATTGCAGTGAATAACACATTACTGTTAATCCCTGTTAAATACTCCCCCTTACTTCTAACACAAATATCCCATCATTCGTGCCATTTTCTGAAGCAATTCTAAGAGTCCTATATCATGAATGTCTTTAGTTGTGTCCTTGTTGCCTTGATATACTTAATTAATTCAAAATGTTTTCCTTTGATGGTCATTTTGACTTTGGAGAAGAGCCAACATCACATGATGCCAAAGCCAGTGAATAAGGTGGATGAGCAGCAGCATTTTCCATATTTCTCTTTACTCCTTATAAAGATGGTCACAAAAGAAGGCTTCCAAAACTGCTTCAGAAAGTAGCAAGAACGATGGGATAATTGTGTTCAAAATAAAAGAGAATATTTTTAGGGAAATTGATGGCAACGTGTCTTTTATTGTAGTCAAATTTTAACAATTTAAACATTCACTTATATTTTGGCCACCTCTTACATACCATGTTTTTATTATTCTTTTATTCGCCAATGGACCCTTAAGTTTGATTGCATGTTTTGGCTGTTGTGAATAATGCTGCAGTAATCATAGGAGGACAGATATCTCTTCAACATACTGATTTTCATTCTTTTGGATGTATACCTAAAAGTGAGATAGATGAGCGTGTGGTGTTTTAATTACTTTCTTCACTGCTGAGACACAGCACCAGACACCTACAACTTGAAGACGGAGAGGTTTATTTTGGTTCATGTTTCAGTCTGTCTTTTTTATAATATTCATTCTAACAGGTGTGAAATCTGATCATCCTAATTCATCATCCCTCCAAACTTTGAGAAAATAAGTATAAAAATTGTTTTATAGATCATCAGTAAAAGGCTTTATCACCTAGTTCCTTGAACTCACAATTTATTATTATAAGAGGAGATAAGAAGTAGTGCAAGATATTGTTGGTGAAAAAACTTTGGCACTCTCTTCGATCATTTCTTGGAAAACAATACCTGTTGTCTGAGACCAGGGTGGAATCACTTATCTTTGCCACATAAAAGCAATGTAATCAGTGTTTTTGCTAAAGTTTCACAAAGTAAATCTGTCTTCCTTTGAAATGATAGATTTTTTGTGTCCTCTGGGATTCACAACGAAGATGCTAGGTTTTTTTCCATGTGACTTCCAAACCATTAGTAAAAACAACATGAATTAAAAATTATCATATATTCTAAGCCAATAAGCTGAAAAGGGAGACACAATATTGGTGGGGGGTGATTGATCCAGACTACCAAGGGAGACATTGGATTACCACTTCACAATGGAAGTAAGGAAGAATAAATTTCGAGTGCAGAAGATCCTTTAGGGCAGTGATAGAGAACCTTTTAGAGCTTTCAATGATGCAAACAGCCTGCTATGGCATGTGTGCTGCAGGTTTGCCACCACAGCCTTAGGGAATACTATGCCCTATTATTAAAGTCAATGGGCAACAAGAACAACTCAATCCAGGCAGTATGACATGGTCCAGCACCTTTAGGAAAGAAAGTATGAGTCACTCTGCTAAGTAAAGAACAAAGACCCACTGAGGTGCTTGCTGAAGGCCAAGGGAATAGTAGTGAAAGAAGCCATGTAGTTAAAAATACCAGTTATGACCATCTGACCAGTTACAGAAAGCAGATTTATAATTGTCATGAGTATCTTTCTCATATTGCTAAATATTCTGGTGCACATACACACCTATATTAGCAGATGCTGTATTTTTGTTTTTTTCCTTGTAACCCTATCATATATTAAGACCTGCAGATAAATTAACTACCTTTTCAGAACAAGAAGGAACTAAGCCGTTTGATATTTAAAAACATATTTAAGAATATTGATTATTTCTGTCATTTATTTCTGTGTTATTTTCAAGGTAATTTTGATTTTGAACAAATCTGATGAACACATTTAAATATGAACTAGTCTAATTTTTTGGGTGTCTGAAAAGAGATTGTAGTGGTTGATTGATTGTGTCAACTTGAGACATTTAGAAGTTTAACTAAATTGGCTTAGCAACGCTACACCCTAGGGCGTAGAAGATCCACCCTAGGGTGGCTCATCTCCTGGATGGTATAAAAGAGAAGGCGAAAGTGTGGATGAGGTTCCATTCTTTGGAGTAGTCTTTGCCTTCAGCTTGTACAGTGTCTCCTCTCTTCCAGTGCAGACTCTTCAGCCTTCTGGTGTAGACTCTTCAACTTTCTGTCGCAGACCCATTGGCTTGCTAGTGTGGTACACGGGACACTGCAGTGAACTCCAGACCTTGGATTAAATCCTTCAGCCTCCAGTGTGCAGACACCCTCTGCATGCTTCCTCATCTGACTCTTTGACTGTCATTAAGCCAGTTTTGAAATTTCTTATACATTTGTATATGTTGTGTTATATCTGTTTTCCCTAGTAAAACCTAATACTGAGATGGAAATGGGAGTAGAAGTATTAACAGGATAGCTGAAATTCTGAGAAGCCAATGTTTTAATTTTGTTTCATTTTTCACTGAGATGAATGCATTTGGAAAAAAGAGAAGAACTGACTCTTTATTATGCTCCAGGGAAGATGTGGTGTTAATTTGGGAGAAATCTAATCACTAAAGAACAATTATATGACTACACATTGAAGCATTTGGTTCAATTCTGATGATCAATACTTAATCCAAAAATAAACATACCCTTTCAATACTCTAGATGTTGCAACCACTGTGAGTGGCCCAACTAAACACTAGACCCCATATGAACACATTTGTTTCCCAAAGTTCATGTCATAATTTTTCATTTTAAAAGATCTCTTTCAATTGTTTTAAAGGCCCAACATCATGTTCTGAGGCTCACAATACTCTAAATTGAAAACTAGCTCATATATTGTCAGAAATATTTCTATGTTAAACTCTCAGAAGTTTTCCATAAGGTTAATAGTTAGATTTATTTTTATTGAGTAATATTCAATAAATCATACATATAATTTGTTAATATTGCTTACTTTGTATTTCATCTTTGCATGGTGTGCATTTGCATGCCCATGCAAAATAATGTCTCAAGTACTATTACTTCTACCAAATAACCATAGCAGAGATAGGGAAACTGGCTTAGTCAAAAAATGTAGGATGTAGATTACTTATCAAAAAATGGTGGTGGGCTCAAAAGAACACCAGATTGAAAGTGTGGAGGCTTGATTATGACTTTTACTAGCATGTGACAACACATGAGTGTTTTAGCCTCTGGATATTTATTTTCTCATCTCCAAAATGAGGAGCTTAGATTTAGAAAATTTTTGAAGTGTTTTCCAACTCTGATATTTGCCTGATTCCCTGTTTCTCCATTCAGACAAGCAGGAGACAGATCAGAATAAAGTCACTGTCTCCTCTCTTCCTCAATTGATTTATCTCACTCTCATCTGGCCATTTCTCTTCTAACTGTGGGAAATCCTACCTGGTATCCTGGACTAGTTTGACCCTGTAAAGGATAATACTGGACCATCTTCTACTCAGTCAAGTTGTTTGCTTCTTCCACCAATACCATAAAATCATTTTTTTGTTCTCACTCTAGAACTTTTGCCTTAACTAATAGGCAGTAAAGAAAATTGTTCCCAAAGCACCAGCAAACTTTCTTTTCTCTGGCGACTTTCAACTGGTGTGGTCCTGGTAAGGAATAGAAAAGAATTGACAAATTGGTTTCTGAAGGACATGAAATATATGGCTTTTTCTACTTCTGTTAGCTGGAATCTACTGAAGGGACTCTGTCAAGGGCTGTGCGCTGAGATCAGAGGTTAGGGCACACTCTTGCTCTAGGGACATTCTTGTTTTCCAAGTAATAATCTTTTTATTGGACTGAATGGTTTGTTTAAACAGTTCAATATTTTGTTTGCAGTCATTACATGTTTTATTTAGAGTTTCCCCCCAAGCTTTTTGGTTCTGTGTTTTTGCTAGAACAATTTGTATGTTCTTTCAGAACCTGATATTTCTTCTCATGGAAGGAATTGTGTGCCTTGTAGAGGAAGGGACGGGAAGAGAGCAGAGAGAAAAAGAAAGTGACATTTCTACTTCATTCCCAGTTTGTCCTTTTCCTACTTTGTGTATATATATCCTATGTGCTCTTGACTAAATATATATGTGTATATATTTATATTTATCTATATATAGTCATAGACATATTGGTGAAAAGGATATGGAAAAAAATGCCTAGTTTTTCTCAAAGTTAATAAAAACAAATACTTCAGTCCAAAGAACCACATATAGTCAAAGGAGATTTGGAATATGTCCCGGAGAGTTCTGGCTTTTATACTCATGACTTTGCCTCTAGGCTTTCTTCTCTTCTCTTGGGGCCAGATACAGTACTTGAAAGCTGAGTGCTTCATCTCAAGAAGATGAAGCAGTTACTCAGCACATGTTCCTTGTTCATTGCTTAGTGCTAATTTTTAAAAAGTGAAATAAAATCATTTTATTTCAGAGTTGTATGGTGGGGATACCCATACTAAAGAGATATAGAATGATGTAGAAGAAACTAGAGAAAGATATGTTTCTTGTGATTTTCAACTTATGGACAATTAATATTTTATATTGGACAGTTGTTTGATGATGATGATGCTAGTGTGTGTATGTGTCCTGTGCACTGAAAGATGTTTAGCATTTTCCCTGGACTTTACCCACTAGATGCCAGTAGAATTTTTGACTCTCCAGTAATAACAACTAAAATTGTCTTCAGACATTGCCAAATGTTCATGAAGGCACATGATCTTCCTTGGTTGAGACCACAGGCATATCTCAGAAAAATCTTGGTTTTATACTACTCTATCATATTTGGTATAGCAGAAAATGTTCTTTCTTTAATCTCTCTCTTTCTCTCTTCTCCTCCCCTCCTCTTCCTCTCCCTCTCTCTCAGCTTGTGTGTAGTGCCAGGGATTATATCCACTCTTTCTCTGAGTCATACCCGCACCCCTTTAGCAGAGAATGTTCTCTGTTATCAAGGAACAAGTTGATCCATTCAAAATCAATTAGATGTAAGCCAATTTCACCAAAAATCCACTTACTAAAGAATCAAATATCAGACTGACTCACCAAATTTACCATATTTACTAAATTCTTTTAAAGTTAAAGAATATTATTCCTGAATGTATTAAATGAATTTTCAAGTATATAAATGCATAAAAACAAATGTATACTCAAGTTCTTTATGTGTATTCAGAAATAATACCCTGACATGTTTTTGAAAATAAGTAAAGCTGGTTAACAGAGCCTGTTGCTTTTTCATGAATTGGCTTTCAGTGAAACAATGTCAGGGAACTGAGTTAGATAGAGTGCTACTATAGTATCTCAAATACTATATCCTTCCTTGGAGGGGAACTCAGTTAACCAGGAAGGTAAGTAACTCAGTAGACATTTAAGATGTATCTATTGAGAAGGACAAAGCAGCAGATATGTTGGTATCATTTCTCTATGTGGCAAAGAAAATCTCATCTTGGTTTGTGTTTCATGCATGGATTCACAAACAAATAATAGTATACATATCAGAAGTATTTTGATCATTATGGTTCCAGTGCCAACATTAAAATAGTAACTTGGCCTTTAAACTAAAGTAACAGATAATATTTTCTCAGATGGAACTCTCCTTGTTTGACCTCCTTCACTGACATAATCAATACACTTTTCCCGTATTAGTTATAAGAATAGCATGTTTTAGATTTTGGTCAGGAGAACTGATGCTATGGTACAACCGTTGTATTTCAGTTGATATATGGGCATTTCATTTGGGAAGTTTATGGGTGCAGGATGAATATACTGCAGTTGAAAAGATATATGGAAGCAAGAGAAATACTCTAAAACTTTTCTTATCCAGAAATACTCCAAAGTTCCATCATTGCATTGCTTTCTTTGGTTCGACTACCAAGATTGGGAAAAGTAGGTCATGAAAATCAGTCTCTGAAAAGACAGACCCTTTTTTTTTTTTATGCAGAGAAGGGTTCTGGTGATGCCACTGAAATGTAAGTGTCTTTTTATATTTAAGCAAGATTTAAGGTGATCAAATTACTGTAACCCTCCACCTCTTATACACGGTTTTCCTTTCTGTAGTATCAGTTATCCAGTTATTTATGTTCATTTATGGTCCAAAAATTATTTAATAAAAAATTTCAGAAATAAACAGTTTTTAAGTTTAAATCACTCACTGTTCAAAGTAGCATGATGAAATCTTGCATCATCTAGCCCTGATCCACCCAGGATGTGATTCATCCTTCAGTTGAGTTTATCCACGCTGCACATTTTAGATTATCAAACTGACTGGTGGGGAATGGTAGTGCTTGTATTCAAGTAATCCTTGTTTTACTTCATATTGGCTGCAAAGTGTAAGAGTAGTGACAGGCCAAAAAAAGTTGAAAAGTGTTTTTTTAAGTGAGAATGTGAAAGTGTAAGACTTGAGAGACAAAAAGACCACATTCACTTCACTTTTATTATCATTTATTCTTGTAGTTTTTTCATTGTATTATTTTATTGTTCTTAATCTATAGTGACTGAAGTATAAATTGAATTTTATTATGGGTATTTACATATAAGAAAAAACATTGTATACACAGGATGTAGCATTATCTGCAGTTTTAGGCATCTGCTGAGGGTCTTGGATGAATAAGAGGAGACTACTGCACTGCGCTGTCATCTTAGAGAACACATTCACATGAGTGATGGAGCATGCACAGCAGACCATTTGAGTAAAAACTGGTGGGAAAATCCCAGTAGCCTAACATCCAGACCACCAGACCTCTGATGGGTTACTGGAAGTCAGATGTGTCACCCAGTTTGCATGAGTAGAAGAGGTGGGAAGGGAGGGAATGCTTCAACAGAAAGTATTATAAACAGAGGCAGGTCAAATATTTCCTCTTGCTTTTTATTTGTCACTTAAACTAGGGTGAGCCTGATTGGTAAAATATAGGGAAGATTTTTTTGGGTGTTTGAAGGTTTGTTGATTTTACCACTAGGCAGTGTTACAGGTTTAGAACTGCCACAGTAAATGTGTAAGCTTTACCATCTATACCAGCCACAGGTAATTTATTATCGTACTTCTTCCTATAAAGCTTACACTTGGCCTCTAATCAAAGTACTTTTAGGAGCTGCTACCAGATGACCACACTAGCACGAGTTTAAAAAGTTCATTTATTATCTCTGATGAGTGGAGACCAAGATGTATACCTATTATTATGGCTAAGTTATCTCCCAGTAAATTTCTGGTTTTCAGTATTAAAAAGTTTTGTTAAAGCCAGATCCTTTTCTTTGTTAATGCCACTTTTTGGCACATACTTTAGAGTACAGTTGGCCAGAGATTAACCAGTTTGAAATCATTTCCCTGATAGAGCACATCACGTCATTTCTCTCATAGTACTTTAATCTCAAATCTTTTATTTGAATATGGAGAACTTTAACCACTCAATAAATAGTTGCACATGTAAATTACTCAAATTTCTCACATCATCACTGATGAACAATGGTATTCATAATTACAGTTCTGTACAACTCAGTCCTCACTTAATAAGATGTTCTATTTTCTCCTGAATGAGTGGTCAAGAAGTCAACCTTCGGTGGAAAGATGTAGAATTCAATGTCCCATGATGATTTTTATGCAGCTTTGGGATTGTTCTATCATGATACATTACTTAAATATGTTTGAGTTTACAAAGGCCAGGCTTTTAGGAACTTGTAAAAATATCCCTTATTAGTTTCAATCGCATTGAAATCTGTCCTTCAGAATAAAGTTTATAACTTTGGCCAAAACATATTTCTTATATTCCACATTTCCTCAACTACCTTAGAAAGTTTTCCTTAAACATATCAACTGTAGTTGCCTAATTTTGGTATCTTTTAAAAATATGGTCAGTATGTCTATTTTGCGCAAATATTCACCACATATACATACACATATACATGAAATACTTAAATATTTATTACTTCTGTGATTTATGTAAGTAGTATTCTCATTGACCTATGTCTTCCCCTTGCTCACTGTTTTCTTGTTAGTTTTTTTCACACAACATGTATTGAACCTCCAATAAGAGCCAGAAACTAGGATAGGGGTAACAAGAAAGATAACACTGGAGATTGAGGCATTTTCTCTGTTACTAGATGCAATTAAAAACTTAGAGTAACAATAAGCTAATCATCATCTCTTAATTTAGGGACTCTTGAGTCAGTTTTATGTCTTCAATGCATAAAAATTTAATACCCTACCCAGGTAGTCCTTGATTCCATTATCTAGGTCATGCTATTTATCTATTAAACTCATTGTTAACGAAAATCTTTTATATCCTCACAAGAGCTGACATTAAGCCACATTCCTTTTTTTCTTGAACTTGTACAACTGATTTTATTTTTATCATAAGTACTGTTTGCTTCATCTTCATAAAACTTCATGTCACAACTTCAAGCCCAGAGAGAATGTTTTGAATTCCTGTCTTGTTGATGTAGATCTCCAAAATACTGGTCTTCTGAAGATTTTATAAGCAGCCTTTTGTCTTCACATGAATCACTGTGAAACATGTGGACTAAGACAAGGCCAAACACAAGCTCTGAACCATATTATCTTTGCAGTCAGGCACAAATCCCCCTAACTCTGCCAATACCTTGATTACATTTCTTCATTTTATCTATAAGCTTTTTTTTTTTCAAAGATGTCAAATCCTTTAAGACATTCTCTTTAATCTAAAAGCTTTGTTCCTCAAAATTATAATTGACATTAACTGGGAGCAACTTTAGGTTAAAGCTGGGGATAGGCTAGTTACTCAAATGGTGTGATTGGTATTGTAGCACATGCCTCTATTTACAAGGTTGAGGTAGGAGGATCACAAATTTGAGGCCAGTTTAGGTAACTTACCCAATCCCATCTTTAAGTAAGCAAGCAAGCATGTGATAATAAGTAAGTAAGTAAATAAATAAAACGGTGGGGAAATAGCTCAGTAGGAGTGCTTGCCTATCATGTGGGAGATTCTGGTTCAGTCCTCATTACTGTGGAGTAAACATGGGAAGCCCTTCTCTGAGAAAGACAAAGTAGACTGTGTATTAGAGGCAGAATGCTGGAGAGGAAGACATGGACATAATCAAGGTAATAGATAATGAAAGCTTCAACTAAGTAATGTGGA